>JAOTRH010006926.1:3245-23621 GCA_034768845.1 Heliamphora exappendiculata
AGGTATGATTTGGTTTCTGCCTCTTTTTCTATTCATTTCTATTCTTTATTATCCATCATCTGCTTGCTGGCATCTTCTCCTTGCAGCTTTGGACTTATGAGCTCCTCAAGCTTTATGTCCCGACGAACTCCTCGACAGATCCTCTGGTCATTCCCCGTGCAGTCCGGTGGTCCCATGGGCTGAAGGGGAAGAAGACTGGGGGAAAGGACATAGATCGCTTCTGGGTGTCACTGGACTGACTGACCCTTAACCAGGTATCATTTTACTGTGTCCTGCTCACGACTGTTTACTTATTCACTGCACTATACTGTTTCTGTTCATACTGATCACTGCACACTGATTATCATACCGTACTGTAATCACTGCTTACTATTTTCTGCACTGTACTTGTATTTTGAATTGCTGCAGGTCCACTGGGATGTCTGGAAGGGAGTAGAGGATCGGGCCGGCGCAGACCTGATGCGCAGCTGTGGTATTACTGCGAGGCGTATTTTGCTGGAGGGTCCATTCAGATGGGAGTATTATCTCAGGGAGTGAGTGGTTCGCCAGTCGCTCGGCCTTGATCATTTATGTATACCCATGGTTCCTCCAGTACGCATGCGCCGAATCGAGCTTCTAGGCAAGGTTGACTTGCTGCTGAAGACGGTGGGGACCCCAGTTTTGGAGCTACTGGTGCCGGAGGGGGATTATACTTCCTGGACTCGGGCCCATTTACTAGGCCTGTTAGGTCCTGGCCATGCTACCCCTGGTGGTAGGAGGAGGGGACGAGCACCAGAGGATGCTGACGCCGGTGCTGCGGGAGCTGCTGCTGGTGATGCTGCTGGCGAGATGCGGAGCCCAAAGATTCCATGGGATGTCCAAACTGTAGCGTATGGCTTCCCCTTTTCTCTACCAGTCCCTGTTCTCCTAGTGCCGGAGTTTAGGGTTGACATTGGCCAGGTTAGTTTCCTACCGTTCCTTCAGTCACTTGTTCGTCTTTATCAGTCTAGTTTTTCCTGAACTGTCCTCTTTTGCAGGTCGATCAGGCTTGGTTAGACCATACAATGCTGATGGTCACCGGCTTGAGAGTACTGGTCCGGTAGATGGATGCCTCGATGAGAGCAGCCAGCATTGCTTTTACACCAGTAGCCGTTGTGAGTAGCTTGCATGCTCTTTTCAATTTTTTTGTATTTTTTTGTCTTTACATTGTTCTGAGTCTTACTTCTCTCTTGACAGCCTTTAGTTCCTGCTACCAGTATAGTGCTGCCACATGCTCCGGTTAGGCCTCTTGCTCCAACCTCGGCCCCGGTTCGAAGTCATGGTTCCCGGGTATCTTCTTGGGGTTGTTCCAGAGGATCAGTCTCATTTACTTGGAGCCGGTCCAGAGTCGTCTCTTCCTCCGGCAGTGATGATGGCGATGACTTTGACAGACTCTTTGAGGATGATAGTTCGGAGGAGGCTGACCCTTCCTCCCGCCGAGTTTGCTCGAGGCTCACCTGAGAGAGAGAGCTCCCCACCTTTCCTAGTTTTATTTATTTTATTTTGATGGGCTTGTGTGCCCCAGTTTGACATATTTATGGGCCTACATGCCCCTGTTTACTGTTTTATTAGGCTTGAGTGCCCCAGTTCTTACTCTGATACATTTTATTTCTTTCTGATGTATTTCTAGGCCTTCGTGCCATTTATTACTTCTCATGTTCGTCTTGTTTGCATAACTTTCCTTTATTTGCCGCTCAAGCTGTCTTGGATGCATGATTCAAATGCCACAATTTATATAGATCATACAAACTATAAACTGACACACACCTGCCATATTCAAACGTGGCAGTCGCCGTAATACAACATGGCGGTCGCCACTTTCATGGAGACTCACATGGCGGTTGCTATTTTTAACCTAGCAATCGTCTGGTCAAAGGGCTGATGTCACTGTACTATGCTTTTTATAGTTGGCGGTCGCCATCTCAAAGGTGGCGGTCGCCATGTTTGACGTACCTTTTGTCGAAATTTTGATTTTTTACCCTTTTTAACCTTATAAATACATCCCTAGAGGCCCAATTTCTTGCTATTCTCACTCAAATAGCTAATCCCCTTTCTTCATAGATTGAGGCATTTTCCTATACCGAGCGTTTGAACTTTGCTCCTTTGGGTATCCACTCCTTATTTTCTCTCATGACTGTGAAGACTGATGGATCTTTGTTGGAAGCTGTTGCCTGGCCATGGGATCCTCAGTCCAGTGTCTTTCGGTTGGGTCTTGAAGAGTTATGCCCCACTGTGAAAGAGTTTGCTGCTATCCTAGACTTGGCTTCGCGGAGTCCTATTGTTGTTCCCACTTTCTCCTTTTCGGCTCGACAACGGGTGATGCAACTCTGTGATCTGTTTAAGATGGAGGCTTTTTTTCTGACATCGGGTGACTGCCTTGACATTCCCTGGATCATTGACAGATTACGTCATACTGGTGACCTTAGCGACCTTGACTTTCAGCTGCGGCGTCGTTATGCTCTTTGCTTTTATCTTCTTGCTCAGTATCTTCTTCTCCCTTTTGACGGGCGAGTTAGCTGTGTCCTGGTTGACATTGCTGGTCAGATGTGGATGGGGAAAGACTTTATGCCACCTGTCGTAACCAAGACACTGCTGGGCCTAGATGTTGTTCATCGTGGTGAAGCCAGCTGGCAGTCCTCTACTTCTTCAGGTAAGCTCAAAACCTCTCTCTTTACCAAAGCTTTCTGCCAGGCCTTTCCCTTACTGATCTAACTTTCACTACAGATCTGGCTGATAGAGAAAGTGAATCTTATATAGAAGCCACCTACTGATAGACACAGTGCTGCAGCTTTCCTCTATCACCCCTATTATCAGATATGTGACACCGAAGCGACCTAACGAAAGTACCTTTCATCCCTGACTTGCCCATATATTACATGGCAGTTCCCCTAGTGGCGGATCCCTGCTATGACCCTAACTACCATGGATCACCCTGGTGTTTTGCTCATTGGTCTACATCATACTACTTTCTATTATCCCCATAGAATCATGCGGCAGTTCGGTCGCAGTCAGATCACCCCTCACAATATTCGAGGCCGTTTATCTTCATCTGTACTGCAGGCCCCATTTATGGAATTGTATCAGGAGACCTGGTCATCCCGCTCAGTGATGGAGATGTAGGAGTTGCAATGTCCCAAGTTTTCTGCTGAGTACAAGACATGGTTAACACAAGATAGGGAGATGAAGGATAAAGAAGAGGAAAAACAGACAGCGACAAGGATAAAGATTTGAGGCCTCCTGCATTGTTTTAAAATTTTCATAGCTTTCATCTTTATTTTGTAGAGTTTGAGAGTTGTGTGCCCTTCCTTTTATTTTTTAAAAACTATATAACTCTGATCAAAGTAACGAAAACTCCCACTTTATGTTTTAGACGGTTCAAATTTATCCAAAATTTTTATTATTAAAATTTCAAAAATTAATTTGCATTGGTCTTACTCAGATCCAAAGATGGTTAAAAACGAAGAATGTGGCCGGACTTCTTAAAAGAAGTTGCCTACGTATCCCAAAAAGATGGAATCAGGCCATAACGCAGTTCGGGCTCAGTTTTCACTTGGGTATTGACGCTCTCCTTTTTGTGATACCCTAACTTTTGCCAAGATTGCCCTTTCGAATTTTTGGCTCTGCTGGCTGCTCTAACTTTTGCCTAAGTTGCCTTTTTGATTTTCAACTCAGTGAACTTTTATTTTCTCTTTATTTTTACCTAAAGAAAAGTACTTTTTGAGCTGATCGAGGTTAACTGAAGTAGAGAACACATTGCCATCTAAATCCATAATAATGACTGCACCGCCTGTCATGATGGTTTTGATGAGAAACGATCCAGACCTATTTAGCTTGAACTTGCCTCTCGGGTCAAAGATAGGAGCTCTAATTTCCTTCAGAATCAAATCTCCTTCTCTAAGGTCCCGGGTCTTGACCTTCTTGTTGAATGCTCGAGCTATCCTCCTTTGATACCCTTGTACATGAAACAGTGCCTGCAGTCTTCTTTCAACAAGCAAGAGCAACTCCCCTATCCGGTTCCTTTATCATTCTGCTTTCGAGATATCGGCTTTGGTCACTACTCTTAGTGAAGGGATTTCTACCTCAATGGGAAGCAAGGCTTCCATCCCGTACACTAAAGAGTATGGCGTAGTTCTTGTTGAAGTTCTGATCGGCGTCCTGCATCTCCAAAGTGAAAATGGTAGATGTTCCGGCTAATTCTTGTGTGAGTTGATCTTCTTTTGTAGAATTTTCTTGATATTCTTGTTCGCTGCCTCGACTGCTCCATTGGTCTGCGGCCGATATGGTGAGAACTTGTGGGCTATTATCCGGTATTCCTCGAAAAGATCCAATACTTTCCCATGGAAATGTGAACCGTTGTCTGAGATGACCTCATATGGGACTCCGTACCGGCAGATAATGTTCTGCTTGATGAACTTGGCAACATGAGAGGCTTTCAATACTGAGTAGGAAGCTGCTTCTACCCACTTAGTAAAGTAATCAATGGCTACTAAGTTGAACTCGTGTCCATTTGATGCCTTCGGTGTCACCTTGTCGATCACATCGATGCCCCATACTGAGAATGGCTACGGTGACGTCAGCTTATACAGCTGAGATGGGGGAACGTGCATAAGGTTTGCGTGAATCTAACACTTATGACATCTCTGTACAAACTGTATGCAGTCTGTCTCCATCGTCATCTAAAAGTATCCTTGTCGTAGAATTTTCTTGGCTAACATGTTTTCACTCATGTGCGGCCCACAAACTCCCGCGTGTATCTCTTTCATCAACTCTTGTCCTTCTTCAATGTTGACACACAACTTATTGACCCCAGAATGCCCCCTCGTTTGTACAGTCTCCTAGCGCAAATGAAAAACTGTACTTATAGTCTTCGTATTGTCCTTTTGTCCTTTTTGCTAGCAAACTTGGGGTATTCTCCTTTCTCCACGAAATTCTGAATATCAGAGTACCATGGAAGGTCGTCAGTACTTTCTTCGATTGCGGCCGTCAACTCATATGCCGACTTTCTTTTCTGTTCGAATATCAAAGGCCTCATTTGGACCCCGGGTGGTATGTTAGTCATGGATGCTAGAGTGGCCAGTGCATTGGCGAACTTGTTCTGCAGTCTCGGAACATGGGTAAAGATCACTTATTCAAAGCACGGTATCAGCTTCTTTAGTTCTTGATGATAGAGACTCAAGGTTAAGTCCATGACCTTTCATTCTCCTCTTACTTGTGAAACCACCAGTGCTGAATCTCTGATGACTTTCAATTTTCTCGCCCCTAGTTCTAATGCTACCTCCAATCCAACTAAACACGCTTCATACTCAACCTGATTGTTGATGACTTCGAAATTGAGCTTCAGAGACAACGGAATATGTGATTCGTCAAGAGTGACAAGAAGGACTCCTATTCCATAGTCGTATTGATTGGATGCTCCATCAAAATATAGAGTCCACTTGTCATTCCTGACTTTCATCAGTTGTTCATCAGGAAACTGGAACTCTGTGTCTTCATCTCCTTCAACTGGTTGATCGGCCAGAAATTCTGCCACTGCCTTACCCTTGACTGACTTTCAGGTGACGTATTGAAGAACAAATTTAGATAATATCAGCAACCATCGGGCCAACCTTCCTATCAGTGCTGGCTTTTCAAATAGATACTTCAACGGGTCCATCCAGAAGATGATATTTACTGTGAAAGACAACATGTAGTGCCTCAATTTTTGGAAAGCCAAAACCAAGGCCCAACATGTCTTCTCAAGTGGTGTGTATCTATTTCTGATCTTGTCATCTTCTTGCTTAGGTAGTAGATGGCCTTTTCGATTCCAGATTCACCTTCTTGGGCTAGCATACATCCCATAGCTGAATCAATTACTGATAAATAGAGGATCAGTGGCCTGTCGGTTTCGGGAGGAGCTAGAATAGCTGGATTTTGCAGATACTGTCGTACGACCTCAAAGGCGTCTTGGCATTTCTAATCCCACTTGAATTCGACTCCTTTCTTTAGTAGACGGAAGAGCGACTCACAGGTAGTTGTTAGTTTTGCGATGAATCGATTGATAAACTGTATTTTACCCAAAAAGCCCCTGACTTCTCGCTCAGTCCTCGGATGAGGCATTTCTAAGATTGCCTTAGTCTTTGAAGGATCAACTTCAATGCCTCGTTGCGTGATCATAAACCCGAGCATCATTCCGGCAGTAACTCCAAAGGCGCACTTTTGTGAATTGAGTCGCATCTTACATTTTCGAATCCATTCAAAGAACTATCGCAGTGCTATGATGTGACCATCCCGATCCGTTGACTTGACTATCATATCGTCCACGTACACCTCGACCTCCTTATGTATCATGTCATGCAGTAAAGTAGTGGTAGCCCTCTGATAGGTTGCCCCTGCATTCTTCAAACCAAATAGCATTACACGATAACAATAGGTGCCCCACGGTGTAGTGAATGTCATCTTTTCTTTGTCCATGTGATCCATTATAATCTGGTTGTATCCGAAGAAGCCATCCATGAATGACAACAGGGCATGCCCCGTTGTACTGTCTACCAAGACATCAATGTGTGGTAGTAGAAATTTGTCTTTCGGGCAAGTCTTGTTGAGATCCCAAAAATTCACACAGACTCATATACGACTGTCCTTCTTAAGCACTGGAACAATGTTGGATACCCATTGCGGATACTCAGTTATCATGAGAAATCCTGGATTGATCTGTTTTGCAACTTTTTTTTTGATTTTCAGAGTCTATTCTGGCCGGATCCGTCTTAATTTTTGTTTGACCGGTTTAGCATCAGGGTATAGAGGGATATGGTGTTGGACAATATTATGAACAATTTTGGGCATGTTCTCATAAGACCATGCAAACACATCTTTGAATTCTTTTAATAAAGTTATTAATTGCGCTTGTTCGACTAAGGATAAAAAAGAACCAATTTGAACATTTTGCAGGTTAGTTTGTTACCTAGATTTATTGACAAAGTTTCTTCAATTATTAGTTGGGCATGCATTTTTTTTTCTCTTTTTATTAAAAGTTTTATTTCTTTGGGGATATCCCCATCGAATTCAAAATCGTCAGAATGTATATGAAATAAATCAAACAAAGCAGAGTAACTGAAAATTTCCTTCATTTCATTAAAATCAGAGGAAATTACAAACTCGATAGCAAAAGTAGGGAGAGGTGCTCCAACGAACGTGCCCTCGACTACAGACTCCGATTCAAACTTGGACTCAGGATAGGCAACCTGCATATTACAAGACTCGATGGTCTAATTCTTCACATCCTTTGCAACTGCATTGACGATGAGCTTGGTGCAATCTGTTGGTGCACTGAGATCCATCATGAAACAGTGCAGTTCAGTTATATGCAGTTGAGCCATCTTCTCATTGAAAAGTATTCCCAGTGTAACACCCCGACCCTTCACATGGCAACGATATTGTCCGCTTTGGGCAAAGTCCTCACGGTTTTGTTCTTCCCAAGGGGGTCACCCATCCTTGCATTGCTCCCGCCCAAGCACGCTTAACTGCAAAGTTCTACTAGGGTCTCTACGACTTGAGAAAAGGCCTCGTTGAATGTAAGTGCCCAAGGTTTTTCTTTTATAGCCCAGGAACTCTCTCTCTCTTTTCGATGTGGGATACCAGGACATCACAATCTACCCCTCTTAGGGTTACACGTCCCCGTGCAGTAGCCTGCCAACTCCGGTAGCCTGCCAGTCCTTACGGACCCACCCACTCAGTAGCCCGCCCACATGTCACGCGAGACTGCAGGGGCCCACACTCGGAGGTGAGGAGAGTTGGCTCTGATACCATCTATAACACCCCGACCCTTCACATGGCAAGGATATTGTCCGCTTTGGGCAAAACCCTCACGATTTTGTTCTTCCCAGGGGGGTCACCCATCCTTGCATTGCTACCGTCCAAACACGCTTAACTGCGATGTTCTGGTAGGGTCTTTACCACTTAGGAAAAGGGCTCGTTGAATGTAAAGGTCCAAGGTTTTTCTTTTATAACCTAGGAACTCCCTCTCCCTTTTCGATGTGGGATACCAGGATATCACACCCAGGTTGTTGCCGTTCAATATGTCAACCTAGTATTCTTCTTAAATTTTCTTCCATTTTTCTTTCCCTTTCACTGCCTCTTCCTCTTCTGTATCAAACAATTGATGGCCGAAAAAGATCTCTAACCCAGGCAGCTTTTGATTGGTTTCTTCGTCAATCCACGGTTCTGAAAAGCCACAGTATGGAAATTCCACCCCTTCCATGATGAAGTACCCATTGAGCATTCTAGTATAATTGGCTTTCCATCCCTTCTTAAGCCCTTCCAAATCTTCTTATGTTGGCTCATACCTAAGACCAAAACGGTGCAAAGTCGGCAATACCTTAATGGATTTTGGGATTCCCTGCTGCTTACGTCCCAACCCCATACCAGGAAAAAAAGATATTTTCCTCATCATTGTTACTATCCGCGGGTTGATGTACCTTTTCTCTTCATTCATCAGCGTCTGAATAACCTGTGCTTCATCAAATCGAAAACCACTAAGTAATACATCGTCTTCACTATGCCGAACTTCCAACATAATTGTGCCCTCTCCTCCTCTCGGGGGATGAATGTTGTCCTCTTCGTGAATAGTCAGAATTGTCCCATTTCTTATCAGTTTCAATTTCTAATGGAGAGTAGATGGTACAGCCTGGACACTTGGGTCATGCAACCAAGGTCTACCCAACAACAAGTTGAAAGATGCCGGTACGTCTAGTACATGAAATTCGACTGACGTTTCCAAAGACCCTACTAATATTGCAAATGACACAAGTCCCAATACGTCCCTCCTTGTGTTGTCATAAGCCTAGACTCCTAGATTGCTCGGTGTGAAGTGCTCCGTCTTTAGTCCTAAGCAAAGTGCTGTTCTGAGCAGATATACGTTCAATGCAGACCCGTTATCGATAATAGTCACAGGAACCCATTTGTCCAGGCACTTAACAGTAATATGCAATGCTTTGTTGTGATTCCTCCCCTCTGCTGGCAGATCTTTATCGGAAAAAAAATGATTTTTGGTTCCACCACTGGCAGAATAAGTCCAATCAGTTGCTCCGGGTGGTATCTATCGAAATGCTAGCTATATTTAGAACCTTTAGCATAGCTTGTCTGTGTTTGTGCGAGGCTATCAGTAGCCCCCAAATGCTGATGTTAACTTGCGTCTTCTTTAACTGCTTTAGCACCGCATCATCTTCTTCTTCATGTTCTTTTTTCTTTTCTTTTTCACTTGGTTCCCCCTTTTCTAGCTGGGCTGGCTTGAAATATCACCTACTTCTGGTTAGATGTTCTATCCTCTCCTCGGGATCCCATAATTCTGTTATCGTGTCATTGGTCTGTCGCAACTCGTTCACAGGCCGAGGACTTTCGAATGCCCATAAATTGCCTAAGTCCGTGATTGCCGTTCTTTCTCTTCTCTCGTCGTCTTCGATGGCCCATGTATTATCAATTTCTTTCCATATATCCTCTTCAATAAAGTCCACCTGTTGCTCCCGAGCGGCCCAAAGATCGGTCCACTCTGCTCCATCGGACTTCAGCACAACTCTTACTAGCCAATAGGATTACATTTCATCCACATATACCTCTTCCTCAAAAAGCTGGGGAAGGGTAACGCCATCGAGCACGTGACCAAACCCATATGGTCGGGCTGGGTAATCCAAAGGCCAATCATCTTCTTCGCTGCGCTTCTCTTCTTCCAGTTGAATAGCTAAGAATATTGTCTGATACCACTCCAAAGCACCATCATTCCATTCCTCCATCCTGTCTTGACTGCCTCTAACCATGATAATGAACATGCTGTCCGATCCTCAGTTATTGAAACATGAGGGCGTGGTAGGCATGCTGAACAGATGTGCTGACTCGGGTCCTCTAATTCCCCTAGAGACATGTAATTTACCCCAATTTGTATGGCATGATTTGGAAGTGGGTTAGTTGTGACATTCGGCTTTGGGGTGGCAGATGGTGAAGGGATCACCTTGTTGTCGATGAGATTCTAGATCTCATGTCGGAGCCTTAAGCACTTATCAGTTAGGTGTCTGTGGCCTTAGTAGAAGGCGCAGTATTGAGAAGCATTAAATCTTGGCGGTAGGGGATCAAGAACGGGCATGGGGTCCAATGGTTTGATAAGCCCCTTCTCGACGAGTCGAGTCAGGGCAGTGGATAATGAGATGTTGATGGGAGTGAAGACCATCCTCGGCCTTTGTTGCTGTTGGCCATTGTCTGACTGTTGGGTATTATTGGATTGCTGGGCAGAAGAGGATGGGTTCAGCAGGTTTACCTCGTTTGAATGAGACACGAGATTTATGATAGCATAATGGTTTTTGTTATTTGTGGGAAAGGTCGTCCTGGGTTTCTGGCTCGGTTCATCCTTCTCAATATCCCCAGACTGAATTGCATCTTCAATCTGAACCCCAGCATCAAACAACTGCTCAAATGTGGAGAGAGAATGTGGAGAGCAAATGTGTGATCATATAACATTTCAGGGGAGATCGTAGATTCTTCACTACTATCCTCACTTGCCCTTTTTCAGAGGGCCGATTTGTCATCTTAGCAGCCTTACCCCTCCATCGGGCTAGGAAGTCAACAAAAGTTCTGGTTTTTGCTACATCAAGGGAGATGAACCATTTTTGGGCTGCCCTAGAGAGAGATCGGTGAAAGAGCTGAGCTTTCAACTGGTCATTAATTTTCATTGGCGACAGGGTACCAACATACATTCGGAGATGAATTTTAGGATCTCCGATTCTGTCAAATTTTTTCATGACGGGCATCTTAAACTTATTCAGGAGCTTAGAGCCTGGGAATAAACATAGTCCTCCCACATCTAGCATATATTCTTCGATCCCTTTGGCCTTTTTAACCAATGCAAATTCTCTGAACTGGTCTGTGTTTTCTTCTTCAACTATCACCTGACGAGGGACCCGTGGTGGTGGTGGAACAACTTGCGGTTCATCAGGGATCTGGTTGTCATCCTAAAAGTCTTCCCTGTTACTATTTGGGGCAACATGCTGTTCGTTCAATACTAGTAAATGGGCTTAGATTGCCTGAATCTGTGCTTGGCACTGATTTTTGAGCCTGAGTTTGCTGCTCTATAGCCCTTTGTATTTCAGCAATAGCTCTCATCAGAGCTGTCAAGTTTATCTCATTTTCTGCCATTCAGCTGACTATTCAGATACCCTACAAAGTCTGCCTGATCCTAACCTCACCCAAACGTCCGCTGATTATACTTTTCTCGGCCCAATGGTAAACTCACAGAGAAAACCTAGATTCTAAAAGCAGAATAACGAGTATTAGACACCTCCCGAGTAATATTCTGACAACAGATAGCAAATATCTCGATTATCCAAAATAGCAAATCGTGAGCTGATAAACACGGAGACTAAAATAATGCCCCTGTCGGGCTCATGCTGGCAGCATAACAACAGGGTGACCCAAAACCCAGAATGATGGCTAAGGAGGGTGATCAACTAGATTCTAGAAGGAAAGTTTACCTAAAACAGGGAAGCAGACAACACTCCAGCAAAGAAACAACTCTAACTTTCAAGAGGTGGGTTTAATATAAGATTCTAACGAAAAACAGGTAGCATAACAGTAAGGAAAAAGGACTAACTCTCATGGGTATGTCAAGAGTTTTGAAAGAAACGAGCCTAAACAAAGGTGGAGAAAACCAACAAGCTAAGAAGAACCCAGAGGAGAGAGAAACTATCCTAGAGGCCTTAAAACAAAACACGGGCATGACCCTGAGAAGAATACTATGGTGTGAAAACTGAACATGGTGAGGAATAAGGCCCGGGTAAAAATCTGAAAGAAAAGCTAATCTACTCAACAAGGGATAAAAGAAAAACACGAGCCGAACCCGAGAAAAGGAACTAACCTATTCTGGACAAATAATGCTAACAATGCGCAAGCAAAACATACAATAAAGAAAATACATAATCCTAACATGTCAATAGCACCTAAAGGAGAGTTCTAAATTCATTATATGCAAAAAGTTGATTTTAGTCAAACGAACATGGTACTTTCTGAATAGAGCCGGGTATATACTTTTCATGCAGAACATGGTCAAACAGTACGCCCAAACTCTTTTACTGTACCTGTGATAGCATACAGTCAACAGGGGTTACCCGCCTTCTCAATAATTCTCGAAATGGATGTACATTCAGGCCGTCAGGTCGACCAAGCAAGGGGGTTTGAAGAACAATGCGTATGCATGCGAAAATGCAAATGATGAATTCTTATTAAAAACCAATGATATTTTCAAGTCTAGCCCTCTTATTTGGTTTTAGAAATCAGTCCACAACAGAGTCGCTAAAAAATACTGTGGTATTGAGATTTAGGAGTTTTGAAACTAGTTCAAAAATAAGGGCATTCAAAGATATTTTAAAAAGATTTTAACACCTTAAAAGCCAAATTTTAAAAACTTTTTTTTTGTTAAAAAAAGAGTCGCCACTTAGTTTTTGAGAAAAACTAAGAAAAACGAAAATAACTTACCGATCTTTAAAACGTTAACAAAAAAAAAAAAGGATTCGGGGGTTAAGGTACGAATCGGAGAAGGTGTTAGGCACTCCGTTTGCTCAACCGTAAGATTGGCCTCTACTAATCATCATTGATTCTTTATAAGATTTTCAAAATACATGCAAATAAAAAAAATATAGGTAAAGAGAGAACATCCAAAATTAAATATAAAAAATAAATAATATATGTACATAGCACTTCAAATCAAAACAAATAAAAGAAAAAAAATTCTAAGTTCTACGGCATGCAATTTCTAACTAAATGATACATGGAGCACACCAGCATACAGTTTCATCAAAATAAACTAAATTATCAAAATAAAAAAAAGCATGCTAGAAGGTGTTAAAAATTACTTAAACATGAATTGCTAATAAAATGATCTAAACCATCCTAAATGTGCATCTAGAGAAAGTAGCCCAAAATATGGGCAAACATACATTTAGAAGAACATTAACATGGTGAGTTTTTAACACTAAATGTAAAAAAAACTTACTTAATAAAGAAAATAATGATTTCATAACAAGAAAATTTTAAAAGTCTAAAAAAATAAATAAATAAATAAATAAAAATTTATAAAGAAAATCACTGTAAAATGAAGAAGTTAGAAAATGTTATTAAACTATTAAAAAAGAAAATCTCATTATTTATATTTTACATCTTAAAAGGGATAAAATAAAATAAAGAAAAGAAAAGAGAAGAAAACTACTACAATAAGAGAAAATTTATACTAATAAAAATTAACTTTAAAAACTTTTTGTGATTTTTTAAATTTGACAAAATAAAAGAAAAGAAAAATATGAAGAGAAAGTAACATTAACATTAGAAAGGAAAGAAAGAAAAGATAAGTGGCATACAAATAAGAAAAAAAATAGAATTACATTAAAAGAAAAGAAAAATGAGCATTAAAAAGAAAGATAAAAATAAGACTAAATTACAAGGAAAAGAAAATAAAACTACATTACCAGAAGAAGAAAAATAAAATGCTAAAAAAAATTTATACTACTATTAAATAAGAGAAAAAAATAGAAAATAAAAATTATAAAAGGAACATTAAACTATAGAATACTAAAAAAGAAATTAAAGCTACATTGAAAAAAAAAATTAAGAAAGTAAGCTATACTATAAGGAAAAGAAACATAAATGCTAGAAAAAGAATATTAGACTAATGCTTAAAAGAAAATGGCATCAAATTAATATTACTAGAAAAGAAAAATAAATAAAAATAAATGCTAGTAAAATTAAACTAATACTAAAAAGATAAAAGAAATCAAAAATAATTATTTAACTTAAATGTGAAATGTAGTATTAATTACTACATTTACATAAATGTAAGTGCATTATTATAATAATTAACAACATTATTAAGTTGTAATTGTCAAAATATGTTAGCACTAATTAATGATTTAATGAAAAAAAAAATTAACAATTGAATTAAGCGTGAATGTGAAGAAGTTTATAACTAAATAATGAACAAATTACATAAGAGAATTACATGAGAAAATTTAAATAATAAACAAAGTAAATTACATAAACAAAAGAAACATGCAAATTGAAATTGAAAATTAACCCGATCACTCCAAAAGAGAGAGGATGGAGTTAGAAGGATCGGGGATCCAAACGAGGTACCTAGATTAACGGGGAATCCTCAAGTCGGGAATGTACTTCAATGAGCCAATCCTCGGGTGGTGATCCAAGCAAGGCTTCAATGTAGGCGTCGGAGGTTCGGATCTCAGTATTTCGGCAGGGCTCAGAATTGCTTGGCGACTCGGCAGAGCTTCTCTCTCAAAATCTCTCACTCAAATTTTTTCCTGAAAATCGTACCAGGGGTACGGTATTTATAGAGTTCTTCAACCAATGAGGTGCTGCCACATTCTAGGGCATGTTAGGTCATTTGGAGTTGGCGGTCGCCACATTGGAGGTGGCGGTCACCATGTTCAAATAAGGTTCCACAAAGTCCTATGACGGTCACCATAATGAAAGGTCACGGTCGCCATGATGAAAAGTGGTGGTCGCCATTTTTTGCTAGGGTTTTCAAGAGGTTCTATTGGCGGTCGCCACAATGAATATGGCGGTCGCCTTACTTGGACAGCAAGTTTCGAAGGTTTCAAAAAACTTTCTTTGGTTTGAAGGTTCTTGGTCTAAATATCGAGCTTGGATCATTTCTCGAATATCGTACGGAGGCACCATTTTAACTATTTTCATCGTCGGATTCACCTACAATAAGGCGAGGTCAAATTAGGGTGTCTACAGAAGGAAGTCTTCTCTCGGTCCTCCCACACCATCAAAATCTAGTTGTATCCTGAAAATCTATCCATAAAAGATAAGAGCGCATTCTTGGCAGTGTTATCTACCAACACATCTATGTGAGGGAAAGGGAAGTAATCCTAATGACTACCTCTATTAAGATCTCTAAAGTCGACACACACTCGGATCCTTCCGTCTTTCTTTGGTACTGGGACGATATTAGCAATCCACTTCTAGTACTCCGTGACCATGAGAAATTCGGCTTCTATCTGCTTGGTGACCTCCTTAATCTTGAGAGCCTAGTTTGGCCTGATTCTTCTGAGCTTCTGCTTAACGGGTTTGGCATTGGAGTAAAGAAGAATTTAGTGTTATACGATGTCGGGATCTATTCCAAGCATATATTCGTAGGACCATGCAAAAATATCTTTAAATTATTTTAATATAAAGGTTAATTATTCACGTTCCTCCGAAGATAGCATGGAACCAACCTGAACTATCTGTAGATCTTCTTCATTATTAAGATTTATTAAAACAATTTCTTCCATTACAGGTTGAGCTCGCATTTTGTTAATTTAGGCAACCCAAGAGGAGGTGAATTGGGTTTTAAAACAATAATAATAAATTTAAATACCTTTTTTAGAATATTATAATTTCACAAGCAAATATGACATATATTAAAGCAATTAGAAAATTAAAGAGGTTAGAGTAAGAAAGTGTGAACCAAACACTCAGAATTATAGTGGTTCGGCTTATTCTAAGCCTATGTTTACTCCTCAAGACTCCCTTTGGTGTCAACTCATATTTTCATTGGTGTCGACCCATTTTGTCAAATCGGCTACTGGAATTTAAGTGTTGACTCAAAAGCTTTATGGTGTCAACCCTTGAAATTACAGTCAGTCTCGGGACTCTTAGAGTCGACTCATCTTCATTCTGATGTCGACTTAGAAAATCTTAGACAGTCTTGGGACTTTTTGAGTCGACTCAGCTTGGTTGGTGTCAACCCAAAATCTTTGTTCCTAAAAGGAAACTTTTTGTTGACTCATAATCTTGTGGTGTCGACACTTTTTGAGTTGGAGACGAAAAATGGCTTGTAATCCTAGGGTCTACCAATTTCTCTTTGGTGTCGACTCATTTTGTTTCTCAAAGGGTGTCTAGGTGTCGACTCATATGACTTTAGCGTCAACTTGTAGAACCTGAAGACTAAAACTCGAAAGATTACTTGGTATAGACTCAAAATACTTTAGTGTCGACCCAAAATGAATCTCGCAAAAAGACTAAGGTGTCGACCCATTCTACATTGGTATCGACTTAATGTGTATCTCGATCCAATACTGGAGATGTCGACCTAAATTCATTTGGTGTCGACTCATTCCAAAATATCATCTCCTTCATCATAGTCTATGTCCATGAATTCTTGCTTAACTTCCTCAAGTTCCCATAAATCATTTTATTCTTCATACAAAATCTCGTTCGCGTCGAGGAAGCACAGGGCCGATCCCTCGGGGAAAGGAGTTATCAATTTCGTCTCATAAAGAGGAATGATATATACTTAGGAATCGAACACGGGACTCGTAGTTCCCAAAAAATTTACCTGAGATAAATTTTTTTCTTTTTCTTCCTTCTCTTCCTTCTTTTTGATTTCCTTACTAGCTGGTGTCTTTTCTTCCTATTTATTCTCGCTGTCGTCAGTCTTCTTTCTCTTCGATGACTCTCCTATTTCTGATATCTCTTTCTTCGTCTCTTCAACTCTTGAACTTAGCTCGACTTCTCCATACCAGGCTGCCTTTCCATATCACGCTGCATCATTGCTCAGAACAGTCGGAATATGCCACTTGATATCTATTTAGGCTTCCTTCAGGTCATCCAACGCCTCTAGGCATGCCAAGTCTTCCCACAAACGTCTGATTTTTTCATCTTCTTCATCATCGCCCTCAGAAGGGGAAAGACCTTCTTCCTCATGAGTGACAAAGATTGGAAAGTCATCAAACTCATCATCTATCAATTCCTCGATAAGGTCATTGATCAATAACACATCTCGGCTAGATAGCAAATCTGCAACGGGCTTTGGTTCTGTCACGGGGACTATGAACTTCATAGGATCAAAATCTTTCGCCCCTCTTTCGACAACATTCACATTCTGCTGAGCTGCGTGATTCGGCAAAGGATTGGTGGTTACATTTGGCTTTTGAATGGAGTAGGTGAAAGAATCACCTTGTTATCTATCAAATCTTAGATTTTATGTCCAAGCCTCATGCAATTGTTGGTTAAATGACCATGCCCCTGATGGAAGGCATAGTACTAGGTCGGGTTATATCAGGGCGGCAAAAGATTTAGAGGTGGGGTCAGCTCTAAAGGCTTTAAAAGACCCCTCTCTAGCAGACGGCTCAAAATGGAAGTTAATAGGACGGTGAGGTGGATAAAGGTTCTTTTCTAGTTTCGGGGTTGGTTTGGGAAGTTGGCTGAGTGGATGGATTGGACTGGCTTGGATTTGGGTTTAGCAGATTCACCTCATAACTTCGGTTCACAGAATTAATGGCGTTGTTCGGGTTGTTAGCATAAGGCTTTCTAGTCATTCTCTAACTTGATTCTCATTTCTCAATATCCCCAGACTGTAATGTATCCTTTATCTGTATCCTAGCATCAAAGACCTGCTCAAACATCATCAAGGGCTGTGTAATCAGATACTTTCAAAATTGTGGCTGCAGATTCTTCACCACCATCCTTACTTTGCTCTTTTTCAGTGGGCATGTTCATCATCTTAGCTGCCTTGGCCCTCCAACAGGTCAGAAACTCGATAAAGGACTCCTTGGCCTTCTGCCTAGTAGTCTCAAGTTCCCGAGTAATGATATCAAGCTAGATATTATAATTGTACTGGTTGACAAACGCAATATCAATATCTTTCAAGGTTCTCATTTTCGCAGAATCTAGTGATAAAAACCACTTTTGGGCGGCTCCTGACAAAGACCATTGAAAAAGCTGAGCCTTTAACTGATCATTAATTTTCATCGGTGACAGGGTTCCCACGTACATTCTCAAATGGATTCTCGGGTCTCAAGTTCTATCAAATTTTTCTTTATTGAGCATCTTGAACTTCTCAGAAAGTTTAGCATCGAAAAACAAACAAAGCCCCTCCACATCTAACATGTAATCTTCGATCCCTCGGGCCTTCCTCAAGATCTTCTCTAATTTGTCGACCTTATCAGATAAGATCGACTCTTTAGTGGCTAGGATTTCTAGGATTCCCAATCGTATGGGTGGAACAACTGCCGGTTGGGCTCCATTGGGTCCCACGTTATTATCCCAAATATTGTCTCCTACTCCATCCTCCTGGTCATTTGGGAGAACTGCATTGGGGTCCACAATTCGAGTCTGCAAGGCTTGGATCTACATTTGGTACTAAGTCTGGATCTTGGCCTGATTGGTCATAGCAGTATTAACCTTTTCAATTGTCTGCTGTAATTTTAGAATTGCCCTCATCATGTCGGTCATAGTCAAATTCGGATCTATCATTGGTAATCACAACTACTCTACACGTCTGAGTCTTCCACTCGGAGATCGAGCCCAAGTGTGTATAGGTTCTTCTCAGCACGAAGCTATTATACCAAGTCTCTGAGCAGAAAAGATTAGCGTAGAAAATTCGAAAGCGAGATGGAAAAAATGAAAACTATCCTAAACGGAGTGCTAACTACACAAACAAAAGCGTCCATAAAAAAAATCTCATAATCCTAAAAGATTTATTGATCCTAAAGAATGAATCTAAGAAGCTATATGCAACAAGAGAAGGATGGTAGGTCTGCACTGAGTGTACCTTCTAAATAGAGTCAAGAATATACCTCTCATGCCAGGTAATGGTGCAAGGCATAGTTAAGTGGTATGCAATTACTCTTTTTACCACATCTATGGGAGCTTGTGGCCAGAAAGCTTGTTGGCTTTCCCGACATAGCCCCGATATAGTAAATTGATCGAGGTATCAGTTTAGCGAAGCAGGGGTTTGAGAATCAAGCACACAAATATGCACAATGCAAGTGTAAATACCAATAAAAAGTTTACAACAAGAACCATTGACGTTTCAAATTAAACCCTCTTATGATTTTTTTAAAAACTAGTCCCCAACAGAGTCACCAGAAAAATTACAGGCATTTTTCCTGGGTGCGTTCGAGAAAAACAAAATGGTTGTGTCGGATATCCATTATTTTTTTAAAAAAATACTCTTATCTTTTTAAAACAGAAAATCCAAAATATCCAAGCACGTTTTAAGAAAAAATGGAGTGCCACTTAGCTTTTGAGAAAAATTAAAAAAAACAAAAAGTGGACCACAAGTCTTTTTCTTTTAAACGTAATTAAAGAAAAAGAGAATTCGGTGGCTAAGGTACGAAAAGAAAAGGTGTTAGACACCCTTTTTGTCCAACCGTAAGGTTGGCCTCTACTTTATCAATATTAGTTCTTGTTTTAAACTTTTCAAAGATAACATGTGCAGAATAGTAGGTTAAATAAAGTTCATACAAAAGCAAATAAGGAAAAAAAATCCTAACTACAGTCCTAAGGGTCATGCAGCTTGGTTATCATTTCTAAGCATGCCGCATGTATTGTTTGGGTAAAGCAAAGCGTAAAACAAGCGATGAAAGGACAAAATAAACTAAGAAAATGCCTAGGAGTCATGCAATACAGTTTCTGTCTCTAACATACTATATACAGATTATACAGAAAGAACAGAAAGGATTCGAACACTGTTTTTAAGCTACTGGATATACAAAAAACTCACAGCCATAGCAAACAATGTCGCATCTATGACAAAATAAGCCACAAAATATGCGGCTGTGACAAAAACATGGTAGCTGCAAAAAAGAGAGATGCAGAAAGTCACGGCCGTAATAACAAGATGTTGTGGCTAGGGTATTTTTGAGGTCCACAGAAGTGTTCAATATACATGGTCCAAAGGGACTCGAATGGATGGGATGTACAAAACAGAGACCAAAGCCCACTTCATCAAGGTTGGATCTACAGTCCATTAATCCAACAGCAACATCCATTTCTAGACAGGATATATAAAACATTAAAAACAGATAACAAAAGGCTTTAAACATAGTTTTCATACTACTAATCTCACAAAAAGTTCACAACCGTAGCAACATAATGTTGCGGCCATGAAAAAAATAAAAGGAAAAGCAACGGCCAAAAGTAAATAAGTAGCGGTCGTAATATTATGGTCAAAATAACTCACGACTGTGACAACCAAGGGTCACGGCCACCAAGTTTTTAAAATCACATAGAGCTTTTTATGTGTCCAGTATGCTAGTGAATAAGAAAATGAATTGAAATATACTATTCTACGCAATATAAAAAGGTATAGACACGTTGTTTTCAATGATAGCTCACATGAACATGATTAATATGATTAACTTGAGTATTAAGAAAGAAACAAGAAATGGAAACCTTAATCGTGACACCCGCAGGAGAGAGAGAGTGAGGGTTTAAGAAATGTCATGATTCCCTAAAGTTACCTAGTGTAGAAAATCGTGTCGAATGTCCCCTCGAATGTGAAAGACGAGAATCGCCAAATAATCCGTGCTCCAAGGCCTCACCAATGCAAGTCACGAA
>JAOTRH010006937.1:0-23620 GCA_034768845.1 Heliamphora exappendiculata
AATTAAAATTAAAATTTACAAACTTATAGATTTAATGATCTATTGCTTGAAAGCCTTGTATACTTGTTTAATATATATATATATATATACATATATATATATATATATATATATATATTATATATATAGATATCATATTTTTGAAAAAAAAAATACTTGTTTAAGAATTAAGACTCATACAAACTAATTTTAAAATATTAAAATATTTAATATTTGAGAACTAGGAGAAAGTAGTAGCAACAATCAAGGTCAGCCGGAATCTAAAGATGTCCCACCTCCACAGGCTCCATGTAACTCGTTTTAGTAGTGAATGAAAGTGATGGTAATTGCTAATGCCTAATAGATATGTAATATTTTTTTAATATAATTTCTACTAGTATATTTGTATTTGTTGGATAATTGTTTCTCAACATATGACATATTATAATAATTATAATTATTTAGATTATATACAAAGCATTTTCAATACTTTATCTTCATAGATTTTAAAAAAATTAAATGATATTTAAGTTGAATATTATGAATTTATGACACATAATGACAAATTCACGAATTACTTTAGAAAAATAATTAAAATTGTTCAGTAAAACTAGACTTACTAGTATAAAATTTAGGAAATATGTTAAATCATATCTCATAAGTAAACAAAATATATCAAAAAATATTTTAAACTCTAATAAATATAGTTTTAGAAAAAAACACATAAATATCAGTTCATTTTCGTTGATATGTGTAAAATCAAAAATAATTCACGGCTCTGGTAACCGTTATCGTTACGCTACGGCCGTTACGTCCTGAAATCGAGTCACCGCCACCGTTACTATTACGGCTATCGCTACCGCTATTGGAAACCATGCACGGTCCGATTTGAACCGGTTTTGAATAAAACAAGGAACCAAACCGATCCTTACGGTTTTAGTAATTTTAGGACGAAACCAAACCGTATAATTTGTGAAACGAAACGAAACCAATCCAAACCTATTATTGACGGTTCGGTCTCGGTTCAAAACCACGGTTCTACTAATATACAATACTCAAAAAAAAAAAAAAAAAAAAAAGAGCTACATAAAAAAAAAGTAGAGCTTCATAAATATAAACCATAACAGTATAGTGGTAGCAAAATAAAAACAGTAGCATAAGTTCAGTAGCTAATGTTCAGCAAAAAATAGTAACTAATACCAACAATATAAAATTTTCAACAACTCATGTTTTCAGTAGCTCGTGTTTTCAGCATAAGAAACACTAAAACAACTCATGTTCAACAAAAAAAAAAAGATTAGATTTATGCATCACAGCCTTGACCTCCAAACCTTTTTGATGTTCAAAGATTTCGGTGGCTCTATGCTTTGAGATCTATGTAATCAACTATAACCAACAATGAATATTTATGCATGGAGGCACTGTCAGAACTTTGGACTTCCAAAGTCAAGTTAGAAAATTTTGAAGATTGATTGAACTCTCAACAGCTCATTTAAGTACGTGTGAAGAAGATGATTGTTGACGAAATAAAGATTTAAAGTCAACTGGATTCGAAAGTCGCAAATCAAAAACAAAATCACTTCGTCAGTCACCTGTAAAAGGTGCGAGGTATCTATTGGGTTCGGGTTACAAGTATCAAACATATCTAAAGACAGAGCACAACTAAACCACAAAACGAATTCAAGCAAAGTCGTGAAAGTCAAAAAAGCCTACACTTTGAGATTTTATTTCTTAGTTTCTGAGAGCTGTATTACTGAGGGAGTGCTCTTCATCATGAAACCTTTCTAAGCCTCTCAGATTCTTCTAATTTTTGTACATTCATCTTAACAAAGTTAAAAGTTAGCTTCATTGTGTATCCACCCTAAGTGAGGAAAAATCATAATTGTGAGAAAACTTCACAAAGAAATCCATCACCTTTTAGAGAAATGGCGACTTTGTATCAATTCGGTGTATTATATTGAAGTACGGGCTTTGCATCCAACCAGTGTTCACGCAATGGAATCCCAGTGTAGGTTCAGTGGAACTACCTTGAAGAGAGGGCAAAGCCTTGGTTAACAGCCGAGCCACAATAAAAATCTCGTGTTCATTATTGTCTTAGTTTATGCACTTTATTTTTATTGTGGACGAGTATTTGTTTTATGCATTTTAGGTTGCCACACTAGCACTTTCAATCTAAATGTTCAAATTGTTAGGTTGCCCATTTCGCCTCGGGAACCCCTTCAAAATTCAAAATTTCTTCAATTTCATGAATCTAATCTAGGAATTCTTTTGGTGTCAAATCTATGTGGAACTCAGGCAGGTCAATCTTCAAACCAGTTTCTAACGTCTAGAATCGCGAATGATGATTCCACTTTCCCTCCCCCTCGGCTGGTACGCAACAAAAGGGTTGGAACTGTCGTCGGATAACTCATCTTCCTCCTGAGGATGTGGGTATCACAACTGTTAGAAAAGAAAAAAAGAATATGGGAAAGCGTGTATCTCATTGTGAGACATACATACGAATTTATCAAGCAAATAAGAGCCTACAGTAGATACTGTGAGCATCCCCACAGGCTATTATTAATACTTAATATATTAATACTGACCATATATTAACACCCCCCTCAAGTTGGAGCATAAATATTAATCATGTTCAAAATTGTTACAAATGTAGTGAACCCGGGGCTCGGGCAGTGCCTTAGTGAACACGTCAGCCAACTGTTCACCAGATCGAACAAAGCCAAACTCGATAGTGCCGTTCTTATACTCATGGCGGATGAAATGACAGTCAATCTCGATGTACTTAGTCCGCTCATGAAACACTGGATTAGTAGCGATGTAGACAGCAGACTTATTGTCACACCACAACTTGATAAGACCCATAGGCAGTTCGCCGAATTCAGTGAGAAGCTGTCGAACCCACATGATTTCGGATATTGCCAATGCCATAGATCTGTATTCCGCTTCAGTACTGGATCTCGACACCACATCTTGCTTCTTGCTTTTCCATAATACCAGGTTCCCACCAACAAAGACAGAGAACCCTGATGTGGATCTCCTACCAATCGTCCCAGTTTGCATCAGAATAGCCCTCGGTACGGAAATAACCCCGATCACAGAACTGTAGACCCTTCCCCAGGTTAGAATGGAGGTACTGTAAAATACGAATCACTGCATTCCAATGAGGAACGCAGGGATCAGACATAAACTGACTTACAACGCTAACAGGATAGGCAATATTTGGTTTAGTCATTGTGGTCAAATAATTAAGTTTTTCCACAATTCTGCGATACCTGTCAAGGTGAGGAAACACATCACCGTTATCGGAAAGAAGCTTCACACTCGGATCCATCGAGGACTCCACATTTTTTGCATTCAACAGGCTGGTATCGCACAAAATATCAATCACATATTTCCTCTGAGAAATAAAAATCCTATGCTTACCTCTGGCCACCTCGACCCTCAGAAAATACCGTAGGTGCCCAAGATCTTTAGTTTGAAATTGTGTCTGCAGAAAGGCCTTCAGGCTACTAATCCCAACACGATCATCACCAGTAATGACAATATCATCAATATAAACAACAAGAAGAATACAGCCAGAGGCTGTCCGACGAAAGAACGCGGTATGATCTTTGCTTGACTGTCGCAGACCAAACTATTGTACCACCGTGCTAAACCTCCCAAACCAAGCCCGAGGAGATTGTTTTAAACCATACAAAGATCGACGAAGGCGACACACCAGATCAGACTCCCCCCTGAGCAACAAAACTGGGAGATTGCTCCATATAGACCTCCTCCTGAAGATCGCCATGGAGAAAGCCATTCTTGACATCCAACTAATAAAGCGGCCAATTATCAGTAGCAGCGAGAGAAAGAAAAAGGCGAATGGAAGTCATATTGGAGACAGGAGAGAGAGTCTCAAAGTAGTCAACACCATAAGTTTGGGCATAACCTTTGGCAACAAGGCGTGCTTTCAAGCATGACAAAGAGCCATCAGGATTCACCTTCACAGTATAAACCCATTTGTAGCCAACTGCCTGCTTCCCGACAGGAAGAGAAACAAGATCCCAAGTGCCATTATTATCTAAGGCAGACATTTCCTCCAACATAGCAGAACGCCAACCAGGATGGGAGAGAGCCTCTGAAACACTACCAGGAACAGCAGTAGTATCAACTGTATAAATAAAAGCATGTAAAGAGGCTGACAAGCCCTTATAGGAGTCAACATACCGGGGGTGATCTCGATAGAGACGATAAGGGCGACGGGCAGCAATAGAGGGCTCACTTACCGGTGGATCAACCGACGAGAGAACTGGCTCAGCAAGAGACAGATCACGGGAGGGCGAAGCTACAGGAGGTGGCGCTGGGAGCGGCGCAGAAGAGGAGGCAGGAGGATCAGTAATAATATGAGAGACCAAAAAATTAGCAGACAAAGGGGTGGGAGGTGACTCACGACCCAGAGATGGAACAGGAGGAGAGAGAGTATAGAACAAGGTCGACTCCAAAAAGATAACATCCCGAGACACAACAAACCGACGAAGCACAGGACAGTAACACTGATACCCCTTCTGGTGTTGAGGGTAGCCAAGAAACACACATTTGAGGGCACGAGCATCAAGTTTAGTGACCTGTGGCCTGATGTCATGCACATAGCATACGCAACCAAAGATTTTAAAAGGCAAGGAGTGCCCAGACAACATAGGAGCTAATACAGACATTGGGAAAACACCACCTAAGATAGTATACGGCATGCAATTAGTAAGATAACAGGCGGTAAGAACAACCTCACTCCAAAAATAATGAGGAGCATGCATATGGCATAGAAGAGGACGGGCTGTTTTCAAAACACGTCTATTTTTCCGCTCAGCCACTCCATTCTGTTCGGGAGTGCCAGGACACGACGTCTAATGGGAAATGCCACGACTCACTAGAAATTTTGTCATGGTAGTAGATAAATACTCCCTCCCATTATCACTACGCAAGACCTTAACACATGTACCAAATTGGGTTTGCACAGTTATACAAAATTGAGTGAACACAGATAAAACTTCAGATTTATTTTTCATTAAATATAGAAATGTGGCACGAGAGTAATCATCTACAAAACTCACAAAATAGTGGAAACCAAATAAAAAGGTGACCGGACTAGGTCCCCAGACATCAGAATGGACTAATTGAAAGGGAACAAAAGCTCTTTTATTGACTCGAGACTGAAGAGGCACATGCTGGTGCTTGGCAAAACGACACGACTCACACTCAATTGCAGACATAGACTTTAAAGTATGGTACATAATTTTAAAACTTGACAAACCAGGGTGCCCAAGATGACAATGAATATCAAGGGCAAAAAAAGACAAGGCAGAATACGCCTGAGCAGGAGCAGCATCGAGCAAGTACAACCCCCCAGAGACTCATCCTTTACTAATAATCATCTTCGTCGTAAGATCCTGAAAAATACAAAAATCAGGAAAAAATGTCACGGAGCAACTCAAATCAGTGGTAATCTGGCTAATAGATGATAGATTGAAGGGATTATTAGGAGTATGCAAGATATTGTATAAAGACAGGGCAGGAGTTGGTGTTGCAACACCACAGTCCTCAACAGCTAAGGAGCCATTAGCTACCAAAACACCAGCATGACCAGGAGTCAATTTATAATCTGATAAAATACCTGATGATCCAGCCATGTGAGCAGAGGTGCCAGAGTCAATAGCCCAGGTGTGGGGGGTAGCCACACATGCAGTAGGATTACCTGCAAAGGTGGCTGCTGGTACCTCAGAAGAACTCGTACTCTGTCCAATCTGACTATACATATACTGGTCATACTCTGCAGTAGTCATCTCAACGACTTGTCTAGTCGAATTGGAGGCCCCCTGAGGACTTGGCTGGATATAGTCCGGCTGGCTGAAGTCAGATGTGGCATTGGCCACCAGCGTCTCAACAGGAGATGTACCAGCACCACGAGACTCATCCCGACGGGATGCCCGACTCACGTTGGAATGTCTCGAAGAGAGTAGGAATGTCTGCCCCAGCAAGAATCTGAGATAGAGTGAAATCAAACTCGGAATCCAAACTGGCTAAGAAGCACACCACCAAAAGTTGCTGCCGCTGCTGCTGAAACTGAGAACTGATTTGTGAATGGGAGAAGGCGATCAAACTCATAAGCCAAAATCTTGAATTGCATAAAATGATCCTGAAAAGGCTTTCCGAACTGCTGGGAGTGAAAGAAACCTTTCATGACATCATATAGGCGGGAGAAATCATTAGTAGGTAAATAGATGGATTCTAACGAGGACCAAATCTCTCGCACAGTATCAGTGTTTGCAACCAAAGCCTGAACAGAAGGATTCATTGAGTTGAGCAACTCACTAAATATTTGGGTATTATCTCAGGTCTAAGTTCGAAAAGTCCCTGATGTTCGTAATGGAGGATGATCAAACATGTGGGAATCCAACTTCATACCTTGCAGAGACTTAAGAACACTCTTTTTCCATAATGCATAACTATTGGCGCCATCAAGTCACCGATCAATTAACCGTGTCGATGACGAAAACACCTCTGTGGTACGCTGCCGATCAGCTTCAACCTGGAATTCGCGGATCACGAAATCCTCTGACATCCTTGTTCAACAAGGGGACCAAAAAATACCACAAAGGAAAACACAAGTCTCAATCCATACGGAGGTATAACAAAGAACCAAGACGGGCCCTCACAGCATCATCAAACTCGCAGACACCATGGAGCTACACTGGTGGGCTGATGCTGTGAGGGAAAGAGAGAGAAAAGTCAAGCCAAGTGATTGAGGAAGGGCCTACAGCATCTGTCGCAAGCCCTGGAGAGGCTAACAGGAGTCGCCGAAGGAAGAGGAAGGCCCTTCAGTGGTCTACAAGGTCTGTCGCAAGCCCTGGAGAGGCTAAAAGTAGTCGTCGGAGGCATAGGAAGGCCTGACAGTGGTTGGCACAGGCTTAGGAGGGGCTGACAGGGGTCGCCGGAGGCCCTAGATGGGCTGATGGCAGGCGACGTTCCCTCCCTGAGGGACTGACGGGGGTCGAAACCACCCTAGGAGGGTCTGACGAAGGTTGTTGTCACCCCTGGAGGGGTTGACGAGGGAGCTCAAGGGATTGACGAGGGTCGAAACCACCCTAGGAGGGTCCGACAAAGGTCGTCGTCACCCCTGAAGGGGTTGACGAGAGAGATCAATGCGTCTGGAAGGTCGACGAGGGTCGGCGCACGTTACTGGGGTAGCCGACCGTGGTCGGCGTGAGCTCCGGGAAGGGCGACGAGGGTCGGCGAAGACTGCAGAAGGACCGACGGAGGATGGCGAGGGTCTGGTGATCGACGGCTAGGGTCAGGTGGCAGCTGGTTCTGGTGGAAGCTAGGGTTTGTGATAAGCTAGGGTTTCATGGCTCTGATACCATGCTAGAAAAGAAAGAAAAAATATGGAAAAGCGTGTACCTCATTGTGAGACATACACGTATTTATTAAGAAAATAAGGGACTACAGTAGATACAGTGGGCTTCTCCACAGGCTATTATTAATACTTAATATGTTAATACTGAGCATATATTAACAACAACCTCTATGGTTGCAAGCCTCTCAGTTAATGTGGGAATTACATCCCAGAGTTGTGTCAATTCCTCTGCTCGGGCACCTCGTGCAAGGTCATCTAGCTCATTCATCTCTTTGACAGCGACAAATTTGCCCCCGTCCCCTGTTGGCCTCACCACCCCGTGCCATGGTTAGATCTCTGGCAAATGTTAGGCTCTAAAACCAACTGATGCAGGAAAGTGTATCAACTATAAGAACACTATGACTGAAGTCCACAAGCCTACTCGAATTAGAGATATTCTCTCTAACATCAAACATGAACAAAAGAAAACTCATGGAAATTCTTATTAATTAAGAACCAAATTGCTCTAAGGCTTCTAACCACTATTTATAACCCACGAAATCCTACTCATAACAGGAAATAAGCAAAAAAGTAGCAAGAATAAAGAAAGGTAATGCATACAAAAGAAAATTAAACTATTAGGAAATAAATCAAATCTAATTCTTGTTTACTAAGTTACCAAAAAAATAAGAAACTACATCATCTTAAACTACGAAACCTAATATACTAAGAAAATAATACTATTGTTGCTAGTTCCCTAAGAAAATAATTAATTTCCAGATAAAAATAAAAAATACACTTTCTTAAAAATTTTGCTTGCATCAGAGTGGAAGAGAGGTAGCGTGAAAGGGTCGAAACCGTAACTCAAGACCACAGCCTAAAATTCAAAATTCTCAATAATAAACTCTAAATAATGCATCAAGTGAGTCTCTTATTTATTGGTCTAAAACCTTAATTCTAAAGGAAATTAGAATTCTAAGTGAAATGAAATAAAAATAATATCTAAAAGATAATTTAGAATCTTAAACTAAAATGAAACAAAATAAAATTCTAATTAAAAGAAAATTAAAAATAAAACTAGTTATTAAACAATTAAAATAGAATTGTAAATTAGCTTTATTGTTTTACATCAAAACGGTTAACGAGTTAGAGCACAATTAGCAATTATGGAGGCCTGAGCTAAAGCTTAAAGGCTCAAACGTACAGGACGGAATTTTGGTCAAATGAGGGTAATTAGTAGTCATTTTTTTTATTTTATACCATTACAGAGTAGGAATTTAGTTAAAATGCAAGTAGGTTATTTTTAATGTTTGCTTTCATATTAGGGTAGGTAGCTTCTAATAAGAAGTTATTGCAATGTAATAATCATACTAGAATAAATAGAAGTAAGAGTTTATTATAGTTGTGGTTCACATGTCGTCTTCCCCTTTCTCTTCTACTGTTCTCCATCAGCACCACTCTAATTTTTGGTGGCATGGAAGTTGGAAAAGGGTTTCATTGGGATTTTATGTGGGGTGGGGCTATAGATCTATGAGAATTGATGCTTACTTTGTTTGAGACCTTGATTTAAAGAAATGTAATTGACAATAAGGTCGCATGAGGGGATGGAAAGTTGGGAAGATAAGATGTTACATGGACTCAGATACGGGTGTCAGGTGCGGATATGTTTCTAAATGTCAAATTCACCTCATTCTCACATCAAGAACAGTGGAACATGGCAAATTATTCATATTCTTTAATATATTCCTTATATTTTCCTCGGTAAATGGTTTTTACAAGCTTTTATAAAGTATTTCGTGCATAATAGAAGAGTTTATGCATATTTTTATAGTAAACTCAAATTACTAAATATGCTTTCTACGGTAATACCCATTTAAAAATACTGGACACATATCCCATACCCTTCTCCAAGTATTGAGTGTCTGAAACAGGTACTTTATACATTTATCATATAGCCTACAATGTAACATAGGCTAAGACAAATGTTGGTTGCAATTGTTTTGTGCTTGACATACCTTTTATGGTGGGAGCAAGACGTGATGACCTTCAAGGTGAGGAGAAGCTTTACAAAACCTTAAAAAACTATTTTATTGCCAATGTTGAGGGTGCTTGGCTAAGCTATTGAGGGTAACTTTTAGCTTTCTACTAGTAATTTTAGCAATAAATTACAATCTTTTCCAAACATCCACAACTTATGCTACAAGCTATAATTAATTTTAGTTTTATAAATAACAAGTTTCAGCTATAAGCTAGCTTATTTTCCAAACACTTAGAACTATTGTTACACGACATAGCCTATTAGCTATTAGTTTCACCAATGCCAAACCCCACCTTCGTATAGTTGGACTTCTGGGGAACTTATTCCCCGCGTAGATCATTTTGTTGATTTTGTAGATTATTATCTTCATTTCTAAGAATTTATAGGTCTTTTTTTCTTTTTAAGTGTGTATGTTAGCAAGGCTTAATCTTTTGCACATGTATAGCATCTCCTTTTGATGCCCTTTTAATACAATTTACTTCAAATATCAAGAAACAAATAATTTATGTTTTAGTTGCATTGCTGAACTATGTACACACATCAAACAAACAGCAAATAAATTCTGCACAGTAAATGGAGCTGAACAACAGAGCATGTACAAAACCAGCACTTGGAAGTGCACCATAGTGATAGGCTGGTGAAATATTGTGTAGTTCACTAGTTCAATCAAAGATGATCCATAAGATTTTTAGGAGGAATTCATGCATTTAACAGTTCAAATATAGAAAAGCAATCATCCAGAAAAGAGTTTCCAATGTAACAAATAACAATAAAACAAAATAAAAAACCTGGCTGCTTTCACAAAGGCGCGAATTGTTGTAGAGGAAAGCTAAGCCTTGTAGCAGACACTGATGCTTGTTCTGGAGTCTGAGTCCAAGTGCCAGGTTGATTAAAGCACTTCCTAAAATGAAAAACGGAAAATGTTTTATCTTTAGCTATTGAAATAGAAAAGCATAAAAACCTGAAATTGTTAAAATGAAGGAAAAACTAACACATACCAACACATAAATTGATCAAGGGACTGTCCGGCATTAATTTATAAGCTTCTAGGTATTCTCTTGCAGCTGCTTGATGCTGACTGATCATGCTAAGCTGATGGCCAGAAATGATAATGGGTGGGAGACTATCTTTATGTTTGACTCGCATGCCATGCAGGAACTTGTTATGCTTTGAATACCGATTCTCCAGTCTATGCATGATAAGCAAACAATATACTACAATAGTTAAAATTCAAGAGTGGATGTGCAGAATACCAAGTACAGAACTCTCTCTCTTTCTCTGTGTGTGTGTGTGTGTGTGCGCGCGTGTGAAAGAGAGTGAGAGAGAGAGAAGAGGGAGAGATGCATCCATAACATGTCATTTGGCACAGTGATGTGTCAGCCAACATATTGGAGGAAACATGACCAATATACAGGGATTCGTAAAGATTTATCAAAAATTCCACCGAATGCGAAAAAATCACCATAGTTGGGCATAGATAAGTAGCCCACTAAAGCCATCTCTAGTCAAAAGTTTGGATTTCAACTATTGCTTTTCATAAACTTTAGTTTAATGGCACCAACCGCAAACCAAATATGAACACCAGAGTTCTATTTTTCTGGATATCATCAACAACACGTTAATTTTGCCTGCTTCTTCATTCATTAAATATCATAGAGCAGGGTCTGACACATCCCATTTCTTTACCCTTGTTATTCATGTCAATATGTGCAGCCGAGGGGAAACAGAAGAGTCCATGCAGAGACCTGAACCCACTAGTATTTTTATTTAATTTATTCTTGATTTTAATTGTGTAATTTGATTTGTCTATGCTATCAGGGCTAGTGTTGGGGTTGTTCGGGAGTATGGGACGTAGCAGAGCTGGGCCCAGAACTATGTAGTCGTGGCAGTAATGTTTTCAGATTCAGGAACATCACTCGAGCGGTCACTTAAAATATGAACAGTATAAGTTTCACAAGAAATCTCCGAGAAGCCTCTCTCTCTCTCTCTCACGTGTATATGTGCTTATACAAGGTGCTACTAGACCGATTTACGCCACATCGAAGAAGGGATAAGTGATCACCTTGTCATGTACGATGTTTTAATCGGGGCAAAGTTCTTGGCATGCTTTTGGTTAGATCTATTGTTTATGCATGTTTATTTCCATATCTTGGTTGGATTGGAATTTAGATATTTGAAATCATGACTTGGGTATTTTAAATGTCATTTTTATTTAAGATTAATGCTTTTTCTATTGCATATATATGTGTTTCATGTTATTTAGAAAATGCCATAACATATACGCAGTTAGGGTTTATATTTGGAACAAATCGTGCACGTTGTTAAAATTGAGAAATAGGATAGATATACAAGTGATTTAAATGATAAAAAATCAATTTTGATGAAATGGTGAAAAATTCGTGGAAAATTGATAATTTGTACTATTGGGAAAATTGGTTACACTTTGAGAAATGTAAATGGAAATTGATTTTCTAGAAATACTACGTTAAGATAGGATTTCATGTGAGTTGATTTTCGGATGATGTATTTTTCGAAACTTGACTTGACGGGGACAAGGCCTTGGTGTATTGGGTTGATTTTGGTGTTTTGAGTTTTGTCACAGAGAAATAATAGGGGTACGAAATACTGATTGATGAAATGTCATAAACGTGTGCAAGGATAGGTTGCATGGTTCTTTGGATTAGAAATCCGTAAACAGCGGATGAATTGGGACTTGTGCTAGTAAAGTCTCCATATTTTAATACATGTACAACCCGAGATTGATGTAATTTGAAAATTGGAAATTATCGGTTGGAAAACAGAAGTGAGAACTGGAATGATTTGAAAGATGAGAATTGAATCAATGAATTTGAACGCGTAGATGTATGCGTGAGTGTAAGCGTAAGGTGGAAAACCGTGGTTTTAAAAGAAATGAAAGGTTTTAAAAACCTAAGAAACATAAATACATTGCCACATCAGAAGAGCGTGAATGAATAGAATTTTGGATAAAACACGAGACAACAAAACAACTTATTTACGTTAATGAAAGTTATTCAACTGACATGCCACATCAAATAAGAAATGAGATATTTATAACAGAGAAAGCTGTTTTACTAATACAATTAAATAAAAACCAAATACCTTGAAATTACTTTGTAGTAACAATTCCAGGCAGCAAAGCTGTAGGGACGTTGATTAACTATGTGCCTTGCATATTCCCACCCATGTGTAGGATCAGTAATATTGTAAGCTATTTCTGTAGAACAATCAGTATAATCGAGCGTCTTAGCATCACAGAGCTTTCCCATTATTTCTATTGTAGGCAAGAACCATAATTTGATGATACCTTGAATGCAAGGTTTAGGAATTTCAGATTACTAATTTTATTAAACAGCAAGGTTGCATTTTGGAAGAGGGTGGCTAAATGAACGCAATATATAAATTCTAACAAGATCAAAGACTTACGAGCACCAAGAGATCGAAGCTCCTCCTCCTTCTCAACCGACATAGTGTTGGAAGCCAATTTGAGCATAAGATTTATAATCTCTATTGCCTCCCAATATCTTTGCAAGGATGCCAAAGCCTTGCATAACTATGAGAAGTAAAATAAAATAAAAAAGAAGCTTTTTTAATCGTTTCGACAACAGATTGGTGATGAACAATAAAATCAGTAAGGATATAGAACATAGTAGAAGCAACTGATATGGGATCATAATCTCAATTGGGAAGATTCTCTTCAACAACAAACACCCCCCAATAAGAAATAGAAAAACAAAGAGACAAAAAAAAAACAACAAAAAAAACAAATGGGAAAGCAAATATCATGACGCTTAAACATAAAAGAGAATATAAAAGTAGAATAATTCTACTGAAGACATCACATATTAAAGTAAGAAAAGCTACTAACATCGACAATGAGATGTTGATGCTCCTCATCTTTCAGGAGATTAGGCAAGGGAGGCTCTCTCATTGCTTGCTGCTTACACATGACATGGAACCAGCAACTCAGGTAATAATTCTACAAGTGGACGACAATTGAATTCTCATTCAAGAGATACAATGAAAATAGATTACCAGAGAATCATCATCTGAATTGTCACTTTTCCAGTCGAGCCCAGCAGCCAATGCTGCAGCTTTTTTTGCTTCTTTTAGTGTAGCCTTCTTTTGAAGCAACTTCTTGGCTCTGGCAGCTTTTGACCTTGTAATAAAGCATGGATTAAAGAGCAGTAAGTACTATGCTCCCAAGCTAACAAAATTGAAAGACCCAAAAAGATGATGATTGATAAGCATATTTGTAGCTTACACACAAATTCATATTGGGAAGATAAAGAAAACATGACCCAATCAAATGATGAAGCAAATTATCACCCAATGCTTACAGTTGTCCAATACTATACCTACTAAGATCGTTTACAACTACATCTTCCTCCTAAAGCTATGTTACATGAACCCGTACAGGTGTTGGGCTGCTACATGTCTAAGCATCAAATTCATCAAATTGTCATATCTAAATACACAGGGCACAGAAAAATATTCATATTTCTTACTCATCTTCTTTCATTTTCTATGTACAAAGTGACAGAGCAATCTTTGGAAAATATGGAAGTCATGTGCATAATTACACAACAAACCATCATTTTTAGATTGAGATTCAAACCATGAATTCAAATTCCACTTTTCTCAGTTGTGAAAAATTTTCAATATTCATAAGCGATAAAGACGGTTTTTAAAAGAGATACTCAAATACACATGTTGAGATTAAATTAAATGTGGAAATGGAAAAATACGCATATGGTCACCAAAAAGATTTTGTTTGACCTTCGAAATTTCCTTTCTATTTGACAATATTTGCATCTATCACCATTTGTTTTACACCAATTTTCTAATATAATATGTAATAATTTCTCTAATTCCAACCAATAATTGGTTTATCGATATAAGACCACTACGACATACAAACTCAACAATCATTGCCACTTCAAAAATGGACTAAGAAAAAAAATTTAAAACATCAAGAGAATTAGTGTGATTTATTCACATTTCCATTATTTTGTTTCTTAATCTAAAACATACTTTAACAGCTTCATGACCTTGTTACAATTTAAAACATTTGAGTTTTGTTTATTAGTTGCAGGAGTTACACCCCCACCCCCACCCCCCAAATTCTCAATGATCACAATTAGAATACTTCAAATGTATTGCAGCATGACTATGTATCATATGGGCTTGCATCAATAGAAGTACCTTGCCCAAATCAATTTTTCCCCCATGAAATTAATAAAAAATAATATATTTTCATGTTGGAACATGTGAAAAGGCCATTTATAATTGGGATTTATGTAGGTAAAGAAAAATTGAGCTTTGATCTCTTCGATGAGAGAAATTAGATCTTCCACACCATAGAAAAGGAAGACCGGCAAGCAGTACTGCATTTAAAGCTTAAAGATCATTGAAAGCCTTTGGGAGGTTTATTTTAAAGGAGGGAAAAAACTGGCAAAATGGAGTTCTTATGGTTGAGCCTGAAGCATTAAGTGCATGAATGAAAAAATAATCTGGCATCTCTTATTACCCTTATTTATTTCAGGCAATAAATTCCCCAACTAAACCGAACATAATACTCACAGATCTGAAGTTGATGCTACAGGTCTGAACCCATGAAATACGTTATCAGTTTGACGATCATCCAATACCTTAACTCTTTGGAAAAGAACACTTTTGGAGAGCCTTTTCCTCGCCCTAACCTGAAAGAGAGAACAAAACGGAAAATTGGTGAACAATTCAATTTATAAGCCGTTAATTGTTTTTCATCCCGCATAAGATTTTTTAACGAGCAAGATCCATCCGCATAAAAGTTTTAACGCACAAGATCATTTAGGAACAAAAATACCCTTAAACAGATAAATTTATTTGTGCCTTTTCAAAACATGTATGAAGAATAAAGATAAATTTATTTATTTTTTATTGAAAACACATGTAAAGAACACATATAAATTTATCTGTCTTATTGAAAACACGTATAAAGTACACAAATAAATTTATTTGTGTCTTTTCAAAACATGTATAAAGATCACAGATAAATTTATCTGTCTTATTGAAAGCACGTATAAATAACACAGATAAATTTATCTATCTTTTATTGAAAGCACATGTAAAGAACACAGATAAATTTATCTGTCTTTTCAAAATATGTATAAAGAATACAGATAAATTTATCTGTCTTTTATTGAAAACACGTGTAAAAAATACAAATAAATTTATCAGTCTTATTAAAAGCACGTATAAGGAACACAGATAAATTTATCTATTTGCATTGTCTGTATTGATATACAAACAAATAAATTTATCTGTTTGCATATTAAACAAATAAATAACAAATGAATATCAAATAGATAAATTTATTTGTTTGTTATGCAAAACAGATACAATTATCTGTTTATAGGGTATTTTTGAGAGAAATCACGCAATTGGACCTTACGCGTTAAAGTTTTTGTTGATGAAATTTGGGCATTAAAACTTATTTTTTTAGACCTTTAGCTGAAAGTCCCAAAACAAAAAGTCAAAAGAGAAGTGATGTCGGCCAGCCGGCAATTGAAAGACTAGTAACTAAAAAGAACATGGAAGAAACTCCAAATTAGCAATCTAAGCTCAATATCAATTTTTATTAATCAAACTCTACTCAATATTTTCAAAGACCACTTTATTTATAAGCCTAAACCCTAATTAATAATAGACACTTAAATCCTTAACTAAATAAAACAAAATCATATAATATCCTAAATAAATAACATAATATCTTATTACTATAAGAAAAACGAATAAAATCCAAGAATACAATATCATATATTATCCGCATCAAGAAGTTTTAACACCTTTTCCACATGGTGATAGAACCTTAATATTCGAGAAAAGTTCTCCAAAAAGAGATTCTCAAACATAGGTATGTATTTACCACATTTTGGTGCATATATCTATACTATTATTATATGTGAAACCATCATTAGGTGTGAATGAAGCCAGCTCATGTTTTGTTACGCTTTATAACTTTCATAATTTTAAGTTTTTTTTTTTGGCATTCGTTCACCAAAAATCTTTTGAGTCCTCGTTTCCTTTTTCCAATTTATTGAATTGGAAACTTGAATTACGAATTACTATAGATTTATTTTGTACACGCATAGTGTATATATAAGGAAGCATCCTACTTTTGTCTCTTGAAGTCGACCGTATTTTTTGTTCGAAAATTTATGGCAGTAATTACATAACCACCCACTCTTGTTCCTCTTTATTATTCTTTTATTTTATTTTGAAAATCAAACAAAACTAAGCATTTGTCCTAATCATTGTTGTCAAAATCTTACAATTCACAATACGTATCTTACGATTCGCTACATTAAAGAGGTAAATCGATATATATCGCATATCGTATCTTATGTTGCACATATGATACATAATAAGATATGCGATACGCGATACATATTTCGATACATACGATGTATTAATACTCAATTTTTTAAATAATATAAATTATAAAAATAAATATTAGGAAAAAGTTTAACATTGTTAAGATATTTAGAGTATTTTTTCTTTAATATTTGTCTACTTTCATAAATATCTACTAATCAAGTATTAAGTATTTCACAATATTGATTTACGACTATTGGGATTTATGTAGTTTATCTTATGAATAAAGTAGTTCAGAACTTAAAAGTTGTATATTAAAATTTTAACACTTAAAAGAAATGGTAGGATAATACAAATATTTGTCTACTTTTAGAAATATCTACACATCTACTATTAAGTATTTTACAATATTGATTTACGCCTACTAAGATTCATATAGTTTATCTTATGAACAAAGTAGTTAAGAACTTAAAAGTTGTATATTAAAATTTTAACACTTAAAAGAAATGGTAGGATAATACAAAAACATACTACATACGATAAATCCTATTTGGGTGGTAATAGTACATTTACTTAGGACATTTCTTATTGTTTTTCAGATGTATTAAGCATTAACACAATTTTTTTTACTTTTTAGAACCATATTTTCAAAATGTTATTAATTAATATTATTTAATATTTTATTCTTATAAGATTTTTGTGTTACGTCAAATATACATATTTTTTTTACCTCATTTTAAATATGTTAAATATCTTACGATACACGATTCGAATAAATAAAAAAACAATACACGACGTATCTCAACTTGACAACTATAGTCATAATCAGTTAGGGTTGGCTACTTGAATTCTTTTACACCATTATGCTCTATTAAAGACTATATCTTTAGTTAGTTTCAATAAGTTCATATCTTTTTTTAATACAGTACTATATGCCAGTTTAGGTCTACCCCTTCCCCTAGTATTTTCATTACTTATGATTTGATAAGATAGAATAGATGTTGCATATTGAAAACCATGTAGTAGTCATATTTGGGAAAAAATAGGAAACCTAGTTTACACCTCATTCCAATTTATGTTTCCATTGCTTGGCTAAATATGGTTGTTTTAGAAAATGATAATAAAAAATGTTGGGATATTGAGATATTAGTTGCTTATAAAAAAGGATTAGTTACCAAAAGAATCATGTTTAGAAGAATAAAGCTTAGTTAGATCCTATTGTTAAGATTTTATTCTAAAAAGTCCTTTTTAACATGATGTGCTAAGTTTTAACCTTAATGAGGTTGAGAGAATCGAAAACTAGCCACCTGGGCACACGCCATACATGCGGAACTTGAATTACTTTAAAATATAAAATAATACGAAAAATTGGTGAACAATCCAATTTATAAGCCGTTTATTATTTTTCATCAAGCGCAAGTTTTTTTAATGAACAAGGTCCATTCTCATAAAAGTTTTAACGCGCAAAGTTCTTTTGGGACAAAAATACCCTAGAACAGATAAATTTATCTGTGCCTTTTTAAAACATGTATAAAGAATACAGATAAATTTATTTATCTTTTAATGAAAGTACATGTAAAGAGTACAGATAAATTTGTCTGTCTTATTGAAAGCACGCATAAAGAAAACAAATAAATTTATCTGTGCATTTTCAAAACATGTATAAAGAACACAGATAAATTTATCTGTTTGCATTATCTGTGTTGAAATGCAAACAGATAAATTTATTTGTTTACATTATCTGCGTTGATAAATAAATAGATAAATTTATCTGTTAGGGATAAATATGTAAACAACTAAATTTATCTGTTTGCATATTAAACAGATGATTATTAAACAAATAAATTTATTTATTTGTTAGGCAAAACAGATAAATTTATCTGTTTGTAGGGTATTTCCGGGAGAAATCACGCAATTGGATCTTGTGCGTTAAATTTTTTGTTGATGAAATTTGCGTGTTAAAATTTATTTTTTTAGAATTTTGGCTGAAATCCCCAAAATACTATTATTAATTAATATAAAACTTAATTTAATATAAAAATATCATTTTTGCTAATTTTGTACCTACAATTATCTTAGAAAAAAAACTATCATTATCAATTTAAAATCATAAAACAATTACCCAGTTGCTCTCATCAACTAATAAATTTGTTTCACTACAATTTTTGCGATCATTTTAAAAAGAAACAAAATATTTATGTTTAGCTAGATTTGAAAATTTAATATTGAGTAATTTGATAACCGAATGTTCAGGCTAACTTGCAAGCATCTCGACTAATCCCGGAGTCCTAGCTATCCAACCTAACTATCCGACCTAACCCCTCACGGTATGAAAAAAAAAATCACTCCGAACCATGGTTCTAAAAAACGGCCATTAAAGACGATAGTGTATCGGTCTGTAACGGCCGTTAAAGACGATACGAGGACCCAACACACCGACGAGTGAGAACTCGCATTTTTCTTTTTCGTTTGGCATCTTCGAAGCTTTCTGCTTTCATGAACTGCTTTCCTGAACATCTTTCCTCTTCCGAACTTCTCTCTCATCTTGCTATTCGAATCATCGACTTCAGTTCGGATCTAGGGTTCCATTCCAAGCTTCCAGCGTCGATTTGGATTGCCGATCGTGCCGTTGGAGTTCGATTGGAGCTAAATTTGTGATTTCGTGTTACCGAGGTTGCGATTTTCGATTCGAGTGGAGCTCGCATGCTCGATATAGGTGATTTCGAACCTTGGATTGTGTTTGAGGCTTGCATGCGAAGATGTTGTGTTCGAAGTTGCTGAAGACTGAAGAGTGGTGGGCTGTTTGGCTTTGTGGTGTTTGGCAAAGTCGCCATCTACTCATTCCTTTTTTTTTTTGAATTTGTAAGTATTTCTACTGTTTGAATTGGTATTTCAATTTTTATTATAATATTTATTTATATTTATATTTTATTTTTTTAATTATTTTTAAAATTTATTATCTTATAATTTATTATTATTATTATTATATGTATGTAATATTTAAATTATGTATATACATTACCTCATTTTTATTATATAAAGTAAAAGTAATATAAAAATTTATTAGTTAGTATAATATTTTTTATTACTTGTATTGTAATATTACTTTAGTAACTTTGCTTATGTTATATAAAAATTGTAAAATAATAATAATAATAATATTATTATATGCCTTTTTTTGGATTTTATGTTACTAATTTAATATATAAAATATTAATGTAGAGTGAATAAAATCACAATGCCACGTGGAAATTCAGAGGCAGAGCCTAATGACGATATTTGATAGAAATTTGCAGATCCAGTGCCAAATAACAGGCATAAATTGTATTGCAAATTATGTAGAAGGTTGGTTACTGGAGGAATAACTAGATTAAAGCAACACTTGGCTCATCTGACGGGACAAATTAAACCGTGCCCACATGCGTCGACAGAAATTAGAGAAGAAATGATGAGACACCTCCGAGGCCAAAAGGAGAAACAAATTGACAAGAAGAATCAAAGGGAAGAATTAGCTGCACAAATTAGAGCTTCTCAACCACAATATGGTGGTGATGATGATGATGATGATGATAATGAAGGTATTAATATTTCTAGTGATGATGAAGATCCTGAAATAACTATGACAAAGCGAGAAAGTGCAAGAGAATATAGAGAGCGAGAGGAAAGGCAGGTTTACAGCACGATCTGGGCGGAGATATGATACAGGAAGTAGTAGCAGGACAGGTTCGGCAGGAGCATCAACTTTGCCAAAATTGGGGCGTCGATCGGCTAGTGCTCGAGAAAGTAGTAGTGCTGGTGACAGACAGAAGTGGGTAAATCCAAACACACCAGAAGCGAGATTATCTGCAATGGATCCGATGTTACATCGAGGTAAACAAAAGCAACAAAAACTGGCTACAAAAGTTACGAAAACTTTGAGGACAAAATTAAGCGGGGCAGCTAGTCAATTCCTCATCTATAGTCGGCATTCAGCCAATGCAGTTCTCAATCCTTGGTTTAAACCAATGTTGGATGTTGCCAGAGAAGTAGGACCAAATGTGGAACTCCCTACTCAATATGAGGTAATTGAAGTTTACTTACCTAGGGAGTATAAGTTAATCAAAAAGTGGATTGAATTCTACAAACCTATTTGGGAGAAGAGAGGCGTGACAATGTGTGATGAATGGACAAGCCCTACTAGGAAGCACATAATGAATATCCTAGTTTACATCAATCGAGGAACTATTTATCACGAGTCTATTGATGCCACAGATGTGCCTAGCAGGACATCAGAATACTATGTGAGCTTACTTGATAAAGTTATTGATGAGATTGGAGAAAAATATATGGTACAAGTTGTGATGGATAACGAAGCCCCTTTGAAGCTTGCGGGAAAAAAACTTATGGAGAAAAGGCCTCATATGTATTAGACAACTTGTGCAGCTCATTGCATTTATCTAATGCTGGAAGATATTGACAAGAAAAATAGTGAGGCAAAAGTGTTAGATGAAGCCAAAGAAATCACCAGCTTCATCTACCAATACAATTGGCTTGTGAATTTAATGAAGAAATTTACCAATGATAGGGAATTGCTACACCCTTCCATCACGCGCTTTACTATAAATTTTATTACATTAGAAAGCCTTGTCAGACACAAAGGTGGTTTGCAGGAGATGTTCCATTCTAACAAGTGGAGAAATTCTAAATGGGGCAGGGACAGACATGGAAATGGATGTGAAGTGCAAAAGAAGATGGATAGGGACTTCTGGATTAAAGCTAGTGAAATTTTGAAAGTGCAAAAACCTCTTGTTAAGATACTTCGACTGGTAGATGGCGATAAGAAACCTACCATGGGTTTTATTTATGAAGCTATGGATAGGGTGAAGCTTGACATTCAAAAGGATTATCGGTACGACAAGAATTATTGGAAAATAATTGACAAAAGATGCAATTTTCAACAGCACCACGACTTGCATGCAGCTGGTAAGTTAAACATTTACAATAGCTAATTAAAAATTGAAATGTCACTGACATTTGAATCATTTGATTTGACAAGCTATTTTTTTAATCCACAATTTCAATACGGGGAAGGTCTTTCAAACCACATGAAAGTTATGAACGGTGTGAAAAATGTTATACAAAGGTTGGAGCCCGACATTGACAATTAAATTAGAGCTATAAATCAAGTTAATTACTTAATTATCATATTAAATTAAATAATAAATAATAATAGTAAGTGATATTTTGATAATAATACTAACGGCATTGTCGGCAATATTAATAGATTTTGCAGTTTCGAGATAGACAAGATTTTGATACGGTAATTGTCCAGCGAGCCGTGCATCATACAAATCCTGGTAATATAATAATGCAAGTTATGCAACAGTAGTCCAACATTATAAATTAACTTTCATATTTCTCAATTTGTTATTATTACTAATATGCATTTTTTTTAAATTTTGGTTAATGTAGTTAAATGGTGGGTCCATTATGACACACATGTTCCTGAACTTCAAAGAATTGTTGTGAAAGTGTTCAGCCAAACTATAATGGCCTCTAATTGTGAGCGTTATTGGAGTATTTTTAGTCTCATCCACACTAAGACAAGGAATCAGTTAAAATACATGAAATTAAACAAACTTGTCTATGTGTACTACAACATGCGACTAAAAATCAGACATGCTATAAGGAGAAGTCAAAAGGAGATAGATGATCATTTCAATCCAATCAATCTTCACTACATCTTTGAAGAAGATGATCCACTTACTTCGTGGTTACAAGAGAGAACAATCAATATTATATGGGCAAGATAATTCTGATTGGTTGAACCTTGATGATGATGATCATGATCATGATCATGCAACCAACCGAACATCAACTGAACAAAATTTCCCTTCTGCAGGTGCATCTGCGGTGGCAACGGTGGTTTGAGCCCCCTTAGTAGCAGCCATACTGATACCAACTCACCCTCTGATGGAGGCAATGCTGGTGATAGGCAACATGAAAGTGAACCCTCTGAATATAGACATACTGATACCGATAGAGGCAATTCACCTTTTGGTGGAGAACCTGGGATGCATGCCTTTCGTGATGATGAGAAAATTGGAGATGATACTCATTTGATGCACTACCGAAGGCGTAGACGTCGATCATCAGGCGAGACACGTGACAACTATGATGATCATCCTATTATGCACCAATTTGGCGAACTTGGATTTGGATGACAATCTGACCATTATCCACGAGGGCCACGACCACATCCTATGTACCCTCAGGGCCCTCAACCTTTATACTATCTCTCCTCCGCCACCCCCTCTCTACTACCATCCACCTCCTGCAGCTTATCATCAACTACCTATGGCTTACTATCCTCAGTATGATACGTCACAATATGGTTATGGATTATTTGGGTCGCCCATTCTTTATAGTTATGCTAATCAGCCTCCTGAATCTTCAAGTAGTGGCAATACGATGGATACTAGAGGTAAAACCTCTAGCTATCGCCAAAGACGGCAACTACACAGCAAGTTTACGATGATGATGATGATCATGATATTTATGAACCACGCCATTCTTTCTGAATGTGAGAGGTGTGTCATTGTTCTTACTTAAATAAAATCTAAATAAATATTTGTATGCGATTTTTAAAATAATATCTTGTTAGTAATAGTAATATGTTAAAATGTTGAATTGTTATTTGCTAGTATATAACTATATTAGAATTTTAAAGTATGCAATCATGCATCATGCACGACATTCACATTATCACAATCAAAATAATGCAAGTTTTTCTTGTCTTTCTTATAAAAAATTATCAATTAAATTAGTATGTATAATATCATAGATACTTAGTAAAATTCTTTTACCATACAACAATA
>JAOTRH010006958.1:0-23619 GCA_034768845.1 Heliamphora exappendiculata
AAATAGACATACCATCGGTACGACTGTGGCACAGAGTTTTAGTAGGCCTGTCTTGGTTACGGGAAACAGATAATAGCATCGTCTATTGTTTCGACTCTCTGTGCCAGTACACTTTGTGTGTATTGAACGGGACATTTTGAGTAATTAATTTAGTACTGACTACTGACTACGTAAAGGAATTCACACCCCAAAGTTAATATGAATAGTTCTTATCCTCTTAATCCCAAAATAATTTTTGATTTGCATATATTTAATATTCGTTGTTTTGATTCATTAGAGGGTGCGATCTGATATGAGTCTATATTCCCAGTGAGTTGGATAGCATTATTATTTATACGACAACTATTAATTATTAACGAAATTCACGTCCCAATAATCGAGATTGACGACACCCCCTTAAGGATGCTTATAAGTTTTAATCGGGCCAAACCCTGTAGGTGGATTTAATTATCTGTTAGTCAAATAAGTTAAGTGGAAGGGTTTAAGGAATATCAAGATGTCGATTAAATTAAATTATCAGTAATTAAATTTAATTGGCGGGTATCGGGAATCTTAACGTACGGAGAAATGGTAAGCATTTAATAACAGGAGCTCAGTGCAAGAAGGTCTTAAGATTATGGGTCAGAATGCAATTATAGTTCTTTAGTAGTGTGAACTATAATTTAGTGTTTTGTGAAAACTACAGAAATCGCTGCATCTTTTCATAATTACATAAACCACCTGTAGGAATCTGTGTTCCACTAGAAGTCTTACTCATAATTACTCCCCAGGTCCCTGCTGTAGCCCTATATATATGCGGGTAGGCTAAACTAGTTTAGATGGATTTTCATATCATTCTTGATATATTATTTTTGTCTTTCAAGACTTAAAAAATATATCGGGGTACTGCCGGTACAAGTTCTGAGAGGATCGTAGCTCACACTATGTTTGAGGATCGCATAAGGGAATACGGTAGAAGATTTGACAGGAGTTTCAACTCGAAATCAAGTCGTAGTTGAAGATTAGTTCTACAAAAGGTATTTTTTAAAATTAAATTTGGTTGCACGGGTTTTTTTTTATCGTTCGACGTCAAAATTTTTATCTAGAGCCCGTTTTGGCATTTGCCCGTCCAATTAATTTTTTATCGATAATCATTTTTCAAAAATAATGATCTTGGCAGTGTTACCTCCAACATGAAGGATTTCACGTTGTATCTATCAGACATGGGCTTCTCTAGGAGATTCACTTTCTCCAGTAGTCAAACCTGAGAGAAACAAAGAAAAAGAAGAGATGAGTGAGAAAATCTTAGAGAATACAGAAAAAGGAGAGCTGAGCAAGAAAAATAAAGAAAAAACGTAGAAAAAAGAAAGCTAAGTGGAAAAACTCGAGAAAAAATAGGAAATTGAGAGTCAAGAGACTACCTGCAGTAGGAGAGCACTACTGGCAAAGTAAGGGGCACCCTCAGTGTGGACTGCATCAAGCCTAATGAGTGTCTCAGCAAGAACTAATGGGATAGGATCCCGGCCCTCGTGAATCTGATGAGCCACATCTACAAAGGAAGAGCTAGCTCGTCCGTCTGAGGGTCCCAAGAGAAAACGAGCCAGGAGACAGATGCAAAGTGCATACTAGTGCTGAAGCTGAAAAGAGAAGTCTTCAGGAGATTCACGAGGCCCGAAGTAGTCTACGATTCGTGCCACGTCAAGAAATCCGTCGTGGGTAATGATAAAAGGCTCACACCTAGAATAACCACAGAACTGCATTAACATGTCCCTAAAACTCAAGAAAGGCGTGGGAACTATGACCTCTTTTCGGCCCGAAATCTCCTTAATGGCCTAAAAATCCTCTACAGTTTGACATAAATCCTCGACGCCAAAATGAAATACATGTACTTTGGGATCCCATAGCTGGGCTACTCCTCTCAGAAGATGCCAATCAACCCTCGGGGTTCACAAAGAGGGCCATAAAGGAAGTTTTTGCACTAAACTGGGGAAAAGTTGCTCATCCAAGCCAACAGAGAGTTATTGCAAAAGTGGGCCATGAAGGATAGAAGAGAGGTGCAAGATATCCAGAGTAGTGGGGTTTCGAATAGTTGCCCCCATTTATAAATCTAGAAATGAAGGGAACCCACAAAATTTACTCAAAGTTTCGTGCCAAAAACTTTTATCACGACCGCCACCTTTTTCCAACGGCTGTCAACTTTTAACCTCACAACCATCATGTTTTCCTCCCAAACCTTTCGTCTATGACATTCCCAAGTCCAGGCCGTTAACTTTGCTCCATAAATGTTCAGGCTGCCATATCCAAAATCCACGGCCGTAAGATCATTTCTCACAACCATAACTTTTTTTATGCAGAAATTTTGACAGCCTCTCCTCATTTTACCAGCTTGCCCAAATCGTCGACAATGACTTATAAACAACTCACAATAAGGAAAAGCAATTTATATGGCAAGACCACAACCCATGAATCATACATCATGCATAATAGGAGTCTAAGCATTTCGAAAGTCATTTTCATAAAATAATAACAGTTAAGGCATTCATGATAATCAAAAGTGTAAACCAAAGGGCACGAAGGCCCAACCCGTCAAAAAGTAAAGTAATATACGTATGTGTATCATGGCACGCAGGCCAAATGAGGAATTAAATTAACGCAGGCCCTATCCATCGTATCTGTGTAGTGTGTCAGGAATAGTATGTCAATATGTATTAGTGTGTATCAAGGGCCGTGTATCGGTGTGCATCAGTATATACCAAGAACAATGTAATAAGTTAGAAGAACAAAGTATCAGGATGCATCAAATGGGCATGTAGGCCCAAACAAGAATAGGCACGTAAGCCTTCATATACAGTAAGAAGAAAAGAAAAGAAGATCATCAGCAGTAGAGGCAGCACAGGTCGATCACTCCCGCTAGGTCCTCTTCCTCCGGACGATGTAGCCTCCTTGAGATGACTCGTCAGACGACCTCATTAATCTCGTCCCCTCCTCTATGCCCGTGCCAGATTGCATAGCGTTGGAGGTCCCAACTCCAGAAGAAGTAGTGGCAACAGAAGTGGAAGCAGAAATTCACGCTGGCGCTGTGATTGAAGCAGTAGGTGCCATGCGACCGCCACGAGTTCTCAGTCCTCTGCCACGCCCACGCTGAGATTAGGAAAAGGACCACATAACCAGAAAGGAAAAGTGCAAAAATGTAAAGGTGAGCTAGGAACGACTGAGTACCACAACAGGCCCACCCCGAGGAGCAAGAGGTTCCATGCTTTGGGCTCACACCACTCCCGGGGCATCTGTCAAGAGAAGAAGAAAGTCAGTGCAGTTAGATGTCAGAACCAGTACAAACATGAGAGTTAGTGCAGTCAGATGTCAGAATCAATCATGAGAATCAGTGCAGTCAGATATAAAGGGTAGTATGAAGAGAAAAAGGAAGGGTGTCATACCTACTCTACACCGGGCAGAAGGAGAATCTCCTGGGCCGCTGGCTCGGTAATTAGAATCTGGTGAAGATTCTCGTCTAGAAAGGTGCCCGCAGTCCATGGAAGCTCAGGGTGAATAGGACCTAGGGCAACGAGAGGAGGATCTCGCACGGCAGCACGAGCACCCATGGCAACATCAAGGCCTACCATGGTGTAGATAATCTCGAACCTGCGGAGGGTGTCGGTCTAACGCATCCCCACCAAGGGCATCCTCGGGATACAAAAATGGTCATACCCCAGGGACTGTCGAACAATGCGCTCACCAAGGTACCACTCTCTAAAGAATGGCACCTCAAGCAAGACGCGGGTTCAGATAACCTTGTGGCTCCGCATCAAATCTGCACCAACTCGCTCCTCCATGCCAATCCATATATCCTAGCGAACCTGAAGATCAAAGAAGCATGTTAGTAAGCAGTGTATGCGCAAGGAATGAAAAGAATGAATGAACAGGAGCAGTAAATGACTTACCTGGTGAGGAGTGAGGCTATCTAGAAAAAGGCAGTCGTCGTCTAGGTCCTTCCCACTAGGCTTTGTACCCCGATGGTATCTGGCCCATCGAAGTTCCAGGGGGATCACGAGGGGGTCATCACAAGAATTCATCAACTGGCACATACCCAGGAACTCGTAGGCCTAGAGCTGTAGAAAATCGAGAGGACCTTCAGTACTGTTGAAACATATATGCAGATATTGGAATGGAAAACGAAAGCATAGAAAGTAGACAAAATAGACATACCTCCCAGATACGACAGTACTCACCAACATTTAAATCGGAGGTCCTGGTGGCCGCGCTCATGTATCTATGTAAAGTAGCTAATGCGATTCCTCCCCATCGTAAGAGCCGATCTGGTCCACCACCACCATAGCAGCAAGGTAGTAGAGGTGCACCCTATTCTCTAAGTTCAGGAATAATGTTATCTCGAACATATAGAGAAGGAATGCATGCGCCACCCACTCGAAGTAAAGGACCTCTGAGCAGACGAAGGGGCAAAATGTCTTCTTTAGTCACGTATAGGAAATGCTCCCCTTGTCAATGGAAGGGGGCACATGACCAAGAAGGTGCATAAGAGCTGCGGGGCTCTGGCAAATGTCAGGATCAAACGGGATCGAGTCGCCGCCCACCCGAATCCCGATTTTAAGGGAAAAGTCAAGAGGAGTGAGTGTGATCTCAAAGGTAGGCAGGTGAAAGGTGGTGGTGGTGCCCCACCATCTCTCAATCAAAGTCGTGAGGGTAACCCGGTCATTCCTGGTCTCCTCCAGCGTGGTGATAAAGCTACCAAAACCTGCCTGGTTAATAATCCCTCTACTACAAGGATGGAGCGCCATGTACCACTGCAAAACGTTCGAGGACCCACCAAAACCACGAATACGAAGTCTCCCTTGAAACGAAAACAAGATAAACGAATCAGTACACAGGAACAACAACAAAATTAAAATCAAAATGTATAACGAGATAACTGAAACAAAGTTCACCACCAGCTTCTTAAAACCAAAACATACGAACCACCTATTTCCATTCAACAAACAATAATCCAAATGATAATTTTGAATCTAACTTCAAGTTCATAAAACGGGTTCCAAAACAACCTTCATGCAAACCAAACTTGATTCAAAATTCATGTTTCAATTCTCAGAAAAATATAACTTCCTACTAATCCAAAATTTGTTTTTGAAAGGCGATGACCTAATTCAATTCAATTCAAATTCAAAATTCCGTTGAACCAAATTCGTTTCATTTCAAAACTCAAAATTCAAATCTTGTTCGCACCTTAAACCTAAAAGCTAATGATCCATTTTACACAACTTTTATCGAATCAATTTCAATTTCAAACATTAGGATTCGACTTCAAATTCAAAAATCAATTAATACTCAACCCCGCTCAAATCTAGTTCAAATCAAATTAAATCAAATCCAAACTTAACTTGCCCTACGCAAAAAGAAACAAAAACTCAAACAACTAACTGATCAAATTCAATTCAAATTCAACTTTTAAGCAATTTAACTTCAAAACAATATTCAAACTCTCAATTTCAAACCAACATAGTTTCTAATGCGTTCTAAAACTCAAAATTGAAACCTAACTTGATTCTCATTCCATTACAAACCTAGTTTTCAAAGTTGATTCATCTTCATACCCAAAACTTGTTTTTTCCAAGTCTCAAGGTACTTTTCAATTAAATCTCGATCAAATTCATTTCAAACTTAATACGAGATTCAAGTCATTTCAATCAAACTCAACCACAACTCAAATTGGCCCCCTTTCTAAGGTAAGATCTAACACAAGTTTAATTCATTTTCAAATCCAATTTCAACTCAATTTCAATTCAAACTCAATATCCAATTCAATTCAATTCAAGTTCAATATATAATTCAACTTTAATTCAAAGTCAATAAGTTACTCAAGTTTAAAGATTCAAACAAACCTAGGTTCAAGATTTGAATCCAAAGTTTCAACCAAATTCAAAGGTTTGCTGACCTAAGTCCAAGGTTCAATCCAAAGTTCATTCACATTCAAAGTTCGTCTAAGGTTTTTGCTCCATTTTCAATCCAAGTCAAGGTTTAACCTAATCAACTTTAAGCCTCAAATTCAATTCCCAAATCCAAAGTATCAAAATATCAATTCTAATTCAACTCAATTTAATTTCAACAATATGACTAAATAACCAGGCTCAAAGTAATTTTCAATGAATGCACCCAAAAAATAAGTAAGCTTTCAAAGCTTTGGTTCACCTCAATGTTCTTGGCTGAGAGATGATCCTCATGACAACGAAGAAGAACCTCATGCTCCGCAATCACGTTCGGAAGAATAAATTGTTTCATAGCCAACCTCCGCAGGCGATGGCTAAGTGAATTATAGGTCCCAGGATCAAAGTGCTTCGGCATACCGGGAGTACCACCCCCCAGTAGGTCCTCGTCCTCACCCCCCGTACCACCAACCATGTCATTGTCGCCACCTCCCTGGCTGATAGCTTTAGCCGTAGCAGCATCCCCATTGCTGCCACTTATGCCCACTGCCCCACCACCTATCGACGCTGCACCACCACCACCTCCAACACCCGTGCCACCTCCTTCACTAATGTCACCACCCATGAGAACTGAAAACACAATCGAGAAGAGAGAAAGAAGAAACATCTTTACGAGAGAAAGAAGAGAGACGAGAGAGAATGAGAGAGATATGAGAGAGATGAGGGGGAGAGAATCAAAGAACAGAGGAGAGAGTTGTTGACTTTGTTGGCGCAAATGAAGTTTTCGAACCAGACCAGACCTTATGTTCTGCTATCTACCTCACGGCCGCGAGGTCCAAAGGCTTTAAATCCCATGGCCGTAATAACTTGACCCACGTCGTCACATTTCTTTGCAACGGCACTTTTATCCAAGAGTTTCATATGGCCGTGAACTATATATTCAGGCTGCCATATCTCTAGGCCAAAATATTGTAGGCCACCACTTTCAAAAGTAACGGCCGCCATGTTTTTATGCCCCTACCATTATGGACTTTTGAGCTACCCTCGTGTAGGTCTTGAATGAATCAAAGACTCTTTAGCCTTTTTTATGCTTTGAATCCCCTTTTAAAAACTCCAGTCCTTCTCGCGACCTAAAATCGGTAGGTCTACCCTTGCCGATCCTTGTCACGACCTAAAATGGATAGGCTCATGATTGGTCCTCCTCATAACTTTAAACCGACTCCCCGGTCCTTGCATGACCTTAAACTACCCCAAGCATCTTTGGTCCTCCTTAAGAGCTCAAACTGACTTATCGATCCTTGTATGACCTTAAACTGCCCCTAGCATCTTCGGTTCTTCTCATGACCTTAAACTAACATACCGGTCTATGTATGACCTTAAACGGCCCCTAGCATCTTTGGTCTTTCTCATGACCTTAAACTGACTTACTGGTCCTTGTATGACCTAAAATGGCCCCTCAAACTATCAGTCCTCCTCATGACCTTAAACTGACTTATCGGTCCTTGTATGACCATAAACTGCCCCTAGCATCTTCGGTCCTCCTCATGACCTTAAACAGATTTCTTGGTCCTTGCATGACCTAAAGTTTCCCCTCAAATGATCGGTTCTCCTCATGACCTTAAACTGACATATCGATCCTCGTATGACCTAAAATTGTCCCCCCTAAGAGGTCGGTCCCTCTTATGACCTTAAATTGACCCATCGATTCTCCTCATGACCTTAAACTGACTTACCAGTCCCCGCATGACGCTAAGATGCCCTTAACCTCATCGATTCTTTCACAACCTAAAATTGATTGATGATTCCTCGGTCTATGTTGTGATCTTGAAATTTTTCTAGCATCATACCTATTCGTATTGCACTGTACCTGTCATTTATCATGTTTAGCCCTTAACCTCGTCGATCCTTTCACGACCTAAAGCTAACTGATGATTCCACGGTCCGTGTTGTGATCTTGAAATTTTTCTTTCATCATACCTATTCGTATTGCACTGTACTTTTCAATTATCATGTTTAGCCTCATCGATTCTTTCACGACATAAAATTGATTGGAAATTCTTAGGGTTTTTAGGTTTTGAGGCGTATTCATGATTTGCTTATTTGGGAGTATTTTGAGTATGATTCTCATACTTTTGTCATTAGAGCACATTCGAGACGAGTGCCTAAGATTCGGCTTGGTCAAATTAGAGTGTCTACAGTTACCCCTCTTTGACAGAACTTACAACTACTCGTGGTGCAAGTAAATGTCAAACCTCAAGAGACAAACTAATTAAACAAGTTTCCAATCTTAGGCACAAAGAAAACATACAGAAAAGCATGGTCAAACCCGAATTTCCATCGATCCTTTCACGACCTAAACCCTAAGATGCCCTTAACCTCATCGATCCTTTCATGACCTAAAACTGATTGATGATTCCTCGGTCCGTGTTGTGATCTTGAAATTTTTCTTGCATCATACCTATTCGTATTGCACTGTACCTTTCATTTATCATGTTTAGCCTATTTGCATCATATGTATTGCCCTACGAACTACAACCGATCTGATCCCTTATAATGGGGGTGCATAGGAAGCTCAATAGAAATTCGGGTTTGACCATGCTTTTTTGTATATTTTGTTTGTGCCTAAGATTGGCAACTTGTTCAATTAGTTTGTCTCTAGAGCTTTGACATTTACTTGCATTACGAGTTGTTGTAAGCTCTGTCAAAAAGGGGCCACTGTAGATACTTTAATCTGACCAATCCGAATCTTAGGCACCCGTCTCGATAGTCTATAGAGCTTTGATATTTAATATTTCGTTGTTTTGATTCATTAGAGGGTGCGATCTTATATGGGTCTATATTTTTAGTGAGTTAGATAGTGGTATTATTTATTTGACAAATATTAATTATTGATGAAATCCACGTCCTGAAAGATCGGGATTGACGATATCCCCTTAAGGAAGCTTATAAGTTTTGACCGGGCCAAACCCTACAGGTGGATTTAATTATTTGGCGGTCAAATAAGTTAAGGGAAAGAAAATCAAAATGCCGATTAAATTAAATTATTAGTAATTAAATTTAATTAGCGGGTATCGAGAATCTTAACGCGAGAAAAAATTATAAGCATTTAATAACCGGAGCTCAATGCAAGAAGGTCTTGGGATTATGGGTCAAAGTGTAATTATAGTTCGTTAGTAGTGTAAACTGTAATTTACTATTTTATAGAAATTACAGAAATCGTTGCGTCTTTTCATAATTACAGAAATCGTTGATAGATATTTGTGTTCCACTGGAAGTTTTACTCATAATTACTCACCAAGTCCCTGCTGTAGTCTTTTATATATGTGGGTAGGTTGAACCAATTTGAGAGTGATATATCATAACTTGTCTTTCAAGACAAAAATATATCTGAGTTCTGTAGGTACAAATTCTCGATAGTCTGTTGCCCACACTATGTTCGAGGATCGAGTAAGGGAATACAATAGAAGATCTAGCTGGAGCTTCAACTAAGAATCAAGTCGTAGTTGAAGAATTGATCAACAAAAGGTGTTCTTCTAAATTAACTTTGGTTCACGGGTTTTATTTTGATCATTCGATGTCAAAAGTTTTATCTGGAGCCCATTTTAGCGTTTGTTCATCTAGTTTTTTTTCTTTCCGCGTTTACCTATCTATTGAAGGCAATACTGCCAAATCATTGTTTTTGAAAATGATTAATGAAAAAAATAACTGGACGGGCAAACGCCGAAATGGGCTCCAGATAAAATTTTTGACGTCGAACGGTCAAAATAAAACCCATGTATCCAAAGTTAATTTAGAAGAATACATTTTTATCGATCGAATCTTCAACTATGATTTAAATCCAAGTTGAAGCTTTTGTCAGATCTTCTACTGTATTCCCTTATGCGATTTCCGAATATAGTATGGGCTATAATCCTCTGAGAACCCATACCGACAGAACTAGGACAATTTTAGTCTTAGAAGACAAGTTATGAAACTGGTTTAGCCTACCCGCATATTTATAGCGCTACAGCAGGGACCTAGGGAGTAAATAAGAGTAAAACTTGCAGTGGAACACAGACATGTATTAGCGGTTTTTGCAGTTAAGCAAACCTCAAAGCGGTATCTGCAATTATGGAAAACAAGCAGCGATTTTTTCAATTTTCATAAAATACTGAATTACAGTTCACACCACTAAAGAACTATAATTGTACTATGTCCCATAACTCAAGACCATATAGTATTGAGCTCATGTTATTAAATGCTTACCATTTTTCTCCACATTAAGATTTTCGATACTATCCAATTAAATTTAATTACTGACAATTTAATTTAATCGACATCTTGATATTTTCTTAAACCCTTTTGCTTAATTTAGTTGACCGCGGATAATTAAATCCACCTGCAGAGTTTGGCCTGGTCAAAACTTATAAGCTTCCTTAAGGGGGTATCGTCAATCCTGATCTTTCGGGACGTGTATTTTGTTAATAATTAATATTTTCTATATAAATAATACTGCTATCCAACTCATCGTGAATATAGACCCATATAAAATTGTACCCTCTAATGAATCAAAATAATAAATATGAAATATATTCAAATTAATAATTATTTCAAGATTAAGAGGATAAGTACTATTCATAACAACCTTGGGGTGTGAATTAATTTATATAGTCAGTATAAAATTAATTATCCAAAATATCCCGTTCAATACACACAAAGTGTACTAGCATAGAGAGTCGAAATAATAGATGACACTATTATTTGTTCCTCGTAACCAAGGCAGGCTTACTAAAACTCTGTACTACAGTCGTACTGATGGTATGTCCATTTTTATCTAAACTGTGTACATAAACTTATATTCTGTAAGAACCTAAAATCTGATCTTCTGTGTGTAAGCCGTACTCTACACTCCAGATTAAATACTATACATAATATTGGGCACCCATGCATAAGAAAAAAATGATATGCATACATTGTTCATAAAGATTCTCATAAAATGAAAATTTAATTTTATTAAAAAAAATCAAATACTAAAAATATAGTTTTTAGTATACCAACCCTAATAGCGATATCATTTTTCTACGGTCGTGAGGTTGTTGTGAGGCCAGTGACATGAAAGTGTGTTTTAAGCATTCTGTTGTTTGTTTTTCATATCTTGTATATTCTACTTAGAGCTATTGTTTGTATAGAAGATGAACGATGGTGGATCTAACCTATAACCTATAAGTTATGGTCTCTATCATGTGTATCCTATTCATTTGAGCCTATTTTAAGCCTTGTGCGATGTCGATACCCTTTCTGTACCCTTAAAAACCATGGCCGTAACGTTTAGTTTTCACAGCTGTGAGCTTCTTTTATTATGTTCTTTGCAGTGACCTTACATTTGTTACGGCCGCATGTTTTGTGACCATTTTTGTCAATGCCGCAACATTTGTTGCTACAGCCGCGAGTTTTCTTTTAGTTTTCACAACATTTGTTTGCTCAAACGATATGTGTGGCATATCTATAAATAATAACCAAGTTACATGACCCTAGGAATCATAGTTAGGATTTTATTTCTTTACTTGCTTTTGTTTGAATTCTCTTTAATCTCCTGCTCTGTATATGTTACCTTTAAAAAGTTTATAACAACATCTAATATTGACAAAGTAGAGGCCACGTGGTCGGGAAAAAAGGGTGCCTAACACCTTCTCTTTTCATACCTTATCCCTCGAACCCTCTTTTTATCTGGTTATGTTTTAAAAAATTTGCAGTCTTCTTTTTATTTTTCTTAGTTTTTTTCAAAAACTAAATAGCGACTCTATTTTTTTCTAAAAATGATGCTTAGATATCTTAGATTTTCTTATTTGAAAAGAAAAGAACATTTTTCTAAAAATAAAAAGATATCTGGTGCATCCCTCCTCACCAAAAACATCCGCACCATTCAATGCCTTGGGTGTAACCTTCCCTATCATGTCGATTCCTCAAACCAAGAACGGCCAAGGTGAGATCATGTTATAAAACTGAGACAGTGGTACATGCATAAGGTTTGTGTGGATTTTCCATTTCCAGCATCTCTAGATGAAATGGTTGCAATCTATTTCCATTGTCATCCAGAAATACCCTTGGCACAAAATCTTCTTTGCTAGCATCATTTCACTCATGTGAAGCTCACAAACTTCTCTATGAATCTCTCTAATCAACTCGGGTCCCTCTTCTGTGTCGACACAAAACTTATTGACTCCCACGTATCCTCTTTTACACAGTTTTCCTCCACGGATTACAAACTGTGCAGCGAGTCTTTTGATAGCTCTCTGATAATTTTACTGGCTCGGCTAGGATATTCTCCCTTCTTAATGAAATTCTAAATGTCGTGATACCATGGTGGTTCGTCATAGACAACTCTTTCTACCTTGGCTTAGTATTCTTGTGCAAGCATACACCCCATTACCGAATTGGTCACTAATAAGTACAGTATCAGAGGATTGACAGGTTCTGGTGGCGACAAAATTGGAGGATTTTACAAATAGTTTTGTATGACATCGAAGGCATCTTGACATTATTTTTCCCACTTAAACTTGGTCCCTTTCTTTAAAAGTCAAAAGAAAAGTTCACAGGTCGTGGTCAGTTTGGCGATAAATCGGCTAGTGAACTGAATTTTTCCTAAGAAACTCTTTATGTCTTTCTCAGTTCTTAGAGAGGACATTTTATGGATGGATTTGATATTTGACGAGTCTACCTCTATACCTCGCTGTGTGATCATGAATTCGAGCATCTTTCCTGCTGTAACTCTGATGGCACACTTATGTGGGTTCAAGCGCATTTTGTACTTTCTAATTTGCTCGAAGAATTTTCTTAGTGCGACGACGTGCTCTTCTCGAATTTTGGACTTCACGATCATGTCATCTACATATAACTCTACTTCCTTGTGTATCATGTCGTGCAATAATGTGGTCGTAACCATTTGATAAGTTGCTCCCACGTTCTTTATCTGAACGGCATGACCCTATAACAATAGGTTCCCCAAGGTGTTGTGAAGGTATTCTTCTCTCGGTCTTCCGGTGCCATCAAGATCTTATTGTACCTCGAGAATCCATCCATGAAAGACAAGAGTGCATTCTTAGCGGTATTGTCTACCAATACGTCTATGTGGGGAAGAGAGAAGTCATCCTTAGGACTAGCCCTATTGAGATCTCTGAAGTCGACACATACTCGGATCTTTTTGTCTTTGTTTGGTACGTGGACGATGTTGGCGACCCACTTCAGATACTCTGTAACCATGAGAAATTCGGCGTCTATCTGCTTGCTAACCACCTCCTTTATCTTGAACTCCCAATCTGGCATGACCCTTCTGAGCTTCTTCTTGACAAGTTTGGCATTGGGAAAAAAGGAAATTTGGTGTTGTACGATGCCAGGGTCTATGCCAAGCATATCTTCGTAGGACCATGCAAAAACATTTTAAAATTTTTTTAATAAAAAGATTAATTGTTCACATTCATCTAAAGACAGCATAGAACCAACCTGAACCATCTATGGATCTTTTTCATTATTAAGATTTATTAAAACAGTTTCTACAATCATAGCTTTATCTTGCATTTCTTCTCCCTTTTCGATTAAAAAATTTAATTATTGGGGTATATCATCCTCGAATTCATTAAAATCTTTGGAATTTAGACAAAATATTTGAGACAAAGAAAAGAAAGCTAAATCCAATTTCATTTTATTGATATCAAGAGAGGCCACAACCTGAGATTCAAGATAAAAGGGGCTCTAGATGCTAACAAATGCATTCCCGGCGAACTCGTTGTTACAAACATCGTTCACAGACTCAGTGAAAATAGGTTCAACAGACTCAGACTCCAATTCACTTGTTACATCATGCATAAGAAAAGACTAAAAAATTGACTCTTTTTCATTTTAGCAGCATCCATGATAAGTGTGGCGTGATTTGCAGGTGCATCGGCTTCCATCATCAGCATGTTATTATCATCATCATTGTCTATACGCACCTGGGCCATCTCTTCATTGAAGAAAGAACTTAGATCTCCTTCCTTGCAGTGAACCAGCTAGTCTGTCTGTACTTTCTTAGTGAATCCCATCTGCCATATTTATGCTTCTTCCTCGTCATCGAACAATTGATGGCTGAAAAAGATCTCCAGTCCCGACAACTTTTGTTTAGTCTTCTCATCTATCGATGGTTTGGGAAATCCACACTAGGGGAAATCATCCCCTTCCATGATAAATTGACCATTCAGTGTTAGCCTGTATTTCCTCATCTCTGCTTCTTCCATCTCTGACTTGTAACCTAGTCCATGCCCATGGCGATTGTGATGCATGGGGATTGGTTTCGAAATCTCTGCTTGTCCAATCCCATCCTTAGAAAATAGGACATCACCTTCATCATTGCTACAACCTTTAGGTTCATATAGTTTCCCTCTTCATTCATCAAAACTTGGACAGCTTTAGTCTCATCATAGTCGAACCCATTTAGAAGAAGATTCTTCTCCCCATGCTAGATTTTGAGAAGTGAGGTAGCATCACTAATTGGATTTGGCAAGCCAGTTTCACCTGAAATGGTAACAGTTACTCCCTCCTTGATCAGCTTCACCTTTTGGTGTAGAGTTGACGAAATTGCTCTAACTGTTGAATCATGCAACCATGGTCTTCGTAATAAGAGATTGAACGAGGCTGGCACATCGAGAACATGAAATTCCACTCACTTTTCAACGTCCCTACTTTCACAGCGAAGGTCACCAATCCTAACGCGTCTCTTCTTATGTTGTTGTATGTACATACTTCTTGCACACTCGATTTGAAGTCTTCCATCTTTAGTCCTAAACAATAAACAATCCGTAGTGAGCATACGTTGAGAGCTAAACTATTGTCAACCAAGATGACTAACATCCATTTTACTAAACACTGGACGGTTAAATGCAAAGGTTTGTTCTGGAATGGTCCCTCGGTGGAAAAGTCCTTGTCACTGAAGGCGATAGCATTGGTCTGCTTCTTAGGCATAAGCATTTTGACCAACTGATCGGGAGATACGTCAATTGGGGATGTACACACTATTTAATGCTTTTAAGATGGCCTATTGCATATAGTCTACAAGTAACCCCCAGATGCTCACATTGGCTTGTGCCTTCTTAAGTTGCTTCAAGACTACGTCATCTTCTTTATTGTTTTGTTTCTCTGTTTTCTTCCTTGGGTCTTCCATGCCCCTACTTGGTTTCCCCTTCTCTAGTTGTGTGGGCTTAAAATGCCTTTCGCTCTTTATCAGATGCTCTATTTGCTCTTTGGGCTCTCACAGTCCTTCAAATTGGTCAACCACTTCTCGAATCTCGACCACTGGATATCCTTTCTCTCGGAAGACCCAAAAATCATCTGTGCTAGCTTTCTCTCCATTAACTCCTTCATCTCCCCATAAATCTTCCTCAATTCCCATTACGTTTTGCAAAATCTAACTAGACTCTTCACCGATATTGGTCTCTAATTCAAAGAGTTGTGGCAGTGATACCTTGTCAAATGGGTCTTCATAATCATATGGTGGGAGAGAGTCCCAAGGCTCCCAAGGGCCTCCATAGTCGCGTGGTTCATCAACTATCGGGTGCCATTCTTGTACATCATTTCCTTCATCACATTCTATGTCCATAAATTCCTACTCTATCTCTTTTAACTCCTACATGTCATTCTCTTCTTGGTACTCCACCTCGAGAGAACATAAGAGCGGTCCCTCGGGTAGAGGTGTTATCGATTTTAGCTTGTGAAGATGAACGATGTACATGAAAGGTTTAAATACAGGACTTGTAGTTTCCAATGAATTCACTTAGGGTGAATTCTCCTCTTTCTCTTTCTGAATAAGGTCGTTGAGCAGCAGTATCTTTGGACCAGATGATGGAATTATAATTGGCTTCAATTATGTTGTGGAGACTATGAATTTCATGGGGTCAAATCCTTCTGACTCTCTTTCAATAGTGTTCACATTTTGCTGGCTTTCATGATTCGGGAAGGGGTTGGTGGTAGCATTTAGTTTCTAAACGGCAGTTAGTGGAGGAATCACCTTATTGTCTATCAAGTCTTGAATCTCATGCCGGAGCCTCATGAAATTGTTGGTTAAGTGACCATGCCCCTTGTGAAAGGCATAGTCCTGGGTAGGAATATATCTATGTGGTAAAGGATTTAGGGGTGGGGTCAGCTCCAAAGGCTTTAGGAGACCCCTTTCAACCAACTGGCTCAAGATGAATGTTAAAGGTACAGTGAGTTGGGTGAAGGTTCTCTTTTGGTTTCAGGGTTGATTTTGGGTAGCTGGCTGGATAAATGGGCTAGCTTAATTCCAGTTGGAATTTAGCAGGTTAACTTCATAACTTTGGTTCACGGTATTGATGGCATTGTTTGGATTATTGGCATGCGACTTTCGAACCGTTCTTTGACTTGGTTCTCCCTTATCGATATCCCCAAACTATAGTGCGTCCTCTATTTGTATCCTAGCATAAAAAACCTGCTCAAATATCATCAGCGGCTGTGTGATTAGATATTTACAGAACTGTGGCTGCAAGTTCTTTGCCGCCATTCTCACTTGTTCCTTCTTAATGGGTTAATTTGTCATCTTGGCTGCCTTAGCCCTCCATTGGGTCAAAAACTCAATGAAAGATTCTTTAGCCTCCTGTTGGGTGGTCTCAAGTTCTCGAGTGGCGACATCAAGCTGGATGTTATAGTCATACTGATTGACAAATGTAGTAGCAATGTCCTTCCATGTGCTTGTCTTTGCAGCGTCTAAAGACAGAAAGCATTTCTAAGCGGCTTCTGATAAAGATCACTGGAAAAGCTAACCTTTTAACTGATCACTAATACCCATCGGCGATAAACTTTCTACGTACATCCTCAAATGGGTTCTCGGGTCCCTGATCCCGTTAAACTTCTCCATATCGGGCATTTTGAACTTCTCAGGTAGCTTAGTATCGGGGAACAAATAGAGTCCCTCAACATCCAACATATAATTCTCAATTTCTCGGGCTTTTATCAAAATCTTCTCTAACTTGTCAACCTTATCAAACAAGATCAATTCATGTGGCTAGGATTTTCAGTATTCCCAGTCAGATAGGCTATAGAACTACTGGTTGGGCTCTTTTAGGTCTCACATTATCATCCCAAATATTATCTCACATACCATCCTCAGGGTCATTCAAAACAACCCATTAGGGTCCGTAACCCAAGTCTATCTTGGATCTGAGCTTGACATTGAGTCTGGATCCTAGCCTGATTGGTTATAATGGTGCTGACTCCCTCAACAGTCCATTGTAATTTTAAAATTGCCCTCAACAAATCGGCCATGGTCAGTTCCAGGTTTGCCATCAGTAATCTCAATTGATCGGCACGTCTAAGTCTTTCACTCGGAGATCGAGCCCAAGTGTGTATAAGTTCTTCTCTACTCGGCATTATTATCCTGGGTCTCTAAACTTAAAGGGCTCACGTAAACCAGAAGACTCGTTAGTCGAGCCTAAACTCAAAATAACTCACTCTTGATGACGGATTGAGAATACGAAAACTAATCCTAAATGAGATGCTAACTATACAAACAAAAGCATCCATAAAAAGAAAATCACATAACCTTAGGAGATTTATTGATCCTAAAAGAAGGGGTTTTAAGAAACTATATGCACATGAAAAGGCTAGTAGGTCTTCACTCGGTGTACCGTTTGAATAGAGTCAAGAATATACCTCTCAATGTCAGAAATGGTGCAAGGCATGGTCAAACGGTATGCAATAACTCCTTTTGCCACATTTATAGAAGTATGTGGCCAGAAAACTTGTTGGCTTCCCTAGCATAGCACCTTTTGCCACATTTATAGAAGTATGTGGCCAGAAAACTTGTTGGCTTCCCTAGCATAGCACCGAGACCATAAACTAACCGGGGTATCAGATAAGCTGAATGGGGGTTTGAGAACTAAGCACACAAATATGGGAATGTAAATGTGAATACCAATGAAAAGTTTACAATAAGAACCATTGACATTTCAAGTTTAGCCCTCTTATGATGTTTATAAAATTAGTCTCTAGCGAAGTCGCCAGAAAAAGTTACGAATGTTCTTGGGTTGAGAAAGGATGCACCCAATATCTATTGCTTTTAGGAAACATTCTTTTCTTTTCAAAACAAGAAGATCTAATATATCTGAGCATCCTTTTTTAGAAAAATGGAGTCGCTACTTGGTTTTTGAGAAAAACTAAAATAAAAAATAAAAAGAAGGCTACAAGTCTTTTAAAAACATAACCAGAGAAAAAGAGAATTCGAGCCTAAGGTATGAAAAGGGAAGGTATTAAGCACCCTTTCGCCCAACTGCGAGGTTGGCCTCTACTTTTTTAATATTGCTTCTTGTTGTAAACGTTTTTAAGGTAACATATATACAGAACAGGAGGTTGAAGAAAGTAAAAAAAAAGGTAAGCAATGAAATAATATCCTAGCTATGATTCCTTTGGTCATACAACTTGGTTGTTATTTCTAAATATGTCTCACGCATCGTTTGAGAAAAGTGAAGCAAAAAACATGCTAATAAGCGATGAAATTATCAAATAAAAGTCTAAAAGTCATGCAACAATGTTTCTATCCCTAACATATTATAAACATTCCGTACAAAATAAATAGAAAAGATTTAAACACTATTTTTAAGCTACTGGACATGTAGCAAACTCACGGCCGTGGCAACAAATGTTGCGGCCATGACAAAATGGTCATAAAGCATGCGGTCATAACAAATATAAAGTCACCGCGAAGAATGGAATGAAAAATCTCATGGCCGTGTCAAATAAAAGTAGCGGCCATGATTTTTATGGGTATTGAAAGGGTATATATATTGCATAAGGCTTAAAGCAGGTTAGATCCACCATCCTTCATCCACTATACAACCAGTAACTCTAAACAAAATATACAAGATATAAAAAATGAACCACAAAATGCTTAAAACACATTTTCATGTCACTGGTCTCTTTAAACCTCATGGTCGTAGAAAAAAGATTTGGCGACCGTAACAAAAAAAGAAAAAAAATGCGACCGTCATGTTTTCATAACCTCAGAACCATACAAACATAAAGGTGTACAAAATGGAGACCATGACTCATTTGGTATAGGCCAGATCTGTCATTCACTACCCAACAGAAAAATTGACTATGATACAGAAAAGAGAAGATGCTAAACAGGATAATAAAAGGATATATAACCTTGAAATAAACAAATAACAAAGAGTTTTAAAAAGAGTTTTCACGTTTTTAGCCTTGGAACAAATGTCACAGCCATAACAAGATGATGTTACGGCCATGAGTAAAGAAGGCAACAAATGTATCGACTCTTATAAAAAGTTCACGACTATGATTGTTGGTTTAACAAAACATACGGCTGTGACATGAAAAGGTCATTGCCGTCATGTTCTAAAACCTCAGAAAGCTTTTGATGTGCTCAGTGTGCTTGTGAACATCAAAATAGAATAAGAATAACCATAAATACACGGAACAAAGAGCTACGAATACATTGTTAGTAATGAAAACTTGAAGGAACAATGCTTACTTTGAAATAAATGATAAATAAATAATAAAAAAGAAAAAAAATGAAAACCTTATCCACGACACCCTCAGGGGAAGAAGATGAGGGTTTATGAAGAGTCGTAGGTTCCTAAGGTTACCTCGTATGAATATCTATCTCAAATGGCCCCTCGAGTGTGAGAATAGGATACCTCCAAGTCAATATATGCTCCAAGAACTCCTTTGAGGCAAATAAGAACACGAACGAGGCTCGAGAACTGTGAAATGGATGAAGGAATGTCGGGTGGGGAAATATTTTGGACAAGCTTGGGCCTCCAGGTATCTCTTCCTCCTTGTTTTTGATTGGAAATGGTGCATATTTATAGGCAAGGCGAGCAACACACACCCCTTATGGGATGATGCCACCTGTTTAAAAAGGGGTAATAGTGATAGCCACTACCTTTTTGCTTTTATATAGTGATGGCCACGACCTTTATGGTGGTAAAAAGGACAGTCACAACTTTCAAAAGTTGTGGCCTGGATAAACAAGCGACGACCATGACAAAGAAGGCCACTGCTTGGTTTAGTGTTTGAAAAAAGGTTACGGTCGTGAGAGCAAGGACATAGCCTAAAGGTTTTTAGGGTTTTTCCTTGGATTTTGAGCCATATTCGTGATTTTGCTTTCTTCAAAGTATCTTTGAGTAAGATTCTCATACTTTCGTCATTGGAGTGTATTCGAGACGGGTGCCTAAAATTTGGCTTGATCAGATTTGGGATGTCTACAAGTGCTGGCCGTCACTAATGACCAACCATAGAATCATGCACCTATTCGAGATCCTATACTCGTTGGGAACTAATTGTGCGGGTGAGATATCTAAAAATTGGAGCACCTCCCTTATGAACCCGGGAATGGGGAATCTCAGACCTCCTTGTAGGGCCCCCTCAAAGAAAGAAAATTCCCCAAGAATGTTAGAACTTGTGAATTCATCAAGACACAGAACTCTTAGGCGAACAGAGTTCGGGACTTGAAATTGAGCCCTAATCAGGCTAAGGTCTAACAAGCTGATAGAAGAAGGGGTGTAGTCAGCTACGTAAGGTAAATGAATGATTCGGCCCACCATGAACTAGGATTGACTGGGCAAAGTTTCACTATCTACCTGACTTGAGACAAACAACTCCTGTGAGGTTGATGCCTCATTTTGTGGGGGAAGAGAAGCGACGGGCTCGCGGTGGGAATGACGAGTATCGAGTCCTTCCTTAGGGGCCTCTATTAACGAATCCTCGTCCACTAAGGAAAAGAGGGGGAAAGGAGATATAGTAGTCACATGTTATGGTTGGTATACGAAAAATCATAGTTTTAGTACTTAATTTTATTTTAATAAAATTAATTTTTTATTTTATGAGAATCTTTATGATCAATGTATGTGTATATTATTTCTTTGATATATATGGATGTCAAATATTTTGTATAGTATTTAATCTGGTATGTAGAGTACGACTTGCACACAAAAGATCATATTTTAGGTTCTTGCAGAATATAAGTTTTATATTCACAGTTTAGATGAAAATGGACATTTCATCGGTACGACTGTAGCACAGAGTTTTAGTAAGTCTGTCTTGATTACGAAAAATAGATACTAGCATCGTCTATTGTTCTGATTCTCTGTACTAGTACACTTTGTGTGTATTGAACGGGACATTTGGGGTAATGAATTTTGTACTGACTACTGACTACGTAAATTAATTCGCACCCCAAAGTTATTATGAAGAGTATTTATCCTCTTAATCCCAAAATAATTTTTGATTTGCATATATTTAATATTCGTTGTTTTGATTCATTAGAGGGTGCGATCTTATATGGGTCTTTATTCCCGGTGTGTTGGATAAGAGGATAAATACTAATTAACGTGGGGGAAAATGGTAAGCATTTAATAACAGGAGCTTAATGCAAGAAGTTCTTGAGATTATAGGTCATAGTGCAATTATAATTCTTTAGTGGTGTGAACTATAATTCAGTGTTTTATGAAAATTACAGAAATCGCTGTATATCTTTCCATAATTGCAAAAATCTCTAGTAGGTGTATGTGTTCCACTAGAAATCTAACTCATAATTACTCCCCAAGTCCCTACTATAACCCTATATATATATATATGGATAGGCTGAACCAGTTTTGATGATTTTAGATCGTTATTATTATTATATTATTTTTATCTCTCAAGACTTAAATATATCGGGGTTCTACCGGTACGAGTTCTCGGAAGATCGTAGCCTACACTACGTTCGAGGATCGCATATGGGATACGATAGAAGATCTGAAAGGAGTTTCAACTCAGAATCAAGTCGTGGTTGAAGAATAGATCGACAAATATATTCTTCTAAATTAACTTTGGTTGCACGGGTTTTATTTTGATCGTTCTTTGTCAAAAGTTTTATATGGAGCCCATTTCGGCGTTTGCCCATCCAGTTATTTTTTTACCGAAAATCGTTACAAAAATAATAATCTTGGTAGTATTATCTCAAACAAATTGGTATCAGAGTCGTTTTGTTTTTTTGTTTACGATTATCAAGGATTAGATATATTTAAAACTGTTGCTAACTTTATTTTGCAGGCGTTCTAATCCCAATTTTATAATCATAATTTATTTTCATGTTTGATTGAATGCGTGGATGCTAATTTATTTATTTTTTAATCACGGGAGCTGACCGTGATAGATTAAGTTTTTTAGATTGATTGTGAACTCTACGGAGGTATAGGATCAATATAAAAAAATATTATTTTTCGATTTCTAGTTCTTGTATTTTTTTTTATTTTATGTAATCGAAAAAAAAAAGAATGAAGAACCGTCGAAGAACAAAGAACAGGTTTAAAGCTGCAGGAATATTTTTTTGAACCAAACAATTTTTTCTTCTGGATAAAAAAAGAGGGGGCAAAACCAGCCGCCGTAGCAGCCAAACGCTGCCTTAGGAAGTGGCACAAAACTGGAAGCAGCAGTGGCGCAAGCAGAAAATAGTTCCAGCAGCCAAACAGCGCCTAAAGGCTGTTTACCGAACAGTGGCGCCGGCAGCAGTGTTTTTTTTTCTTTCCAAATAGTGCGCAAATAGTAGTGATCTTATTGCTTTGGACGCCAGTGTTATTAGAAGAATCAAAGAAAGAAAAAAAAAAGAGGAAAAAGTAAAAAGAAAAGTTTTCCCAGCACAGCGCCGAAACAGGAGTAATTTCGAACAGTCCAGCGCCGCAGCAGCCATCCCAGCGCCAAATAGTTTTGGCTTTCCAAACAGTGGTGCTGTGATTCCCAGCGATTTTGTAGGCGCTCTTTCGGTATAAAGAAGCAAGCTTTGGCAATGGTTTTTCAGAAGAAGAAAAAGGAAAGCAGTTTTCTAATTTGAAGCAAAGTCCCGGCAGTTTTCCAGGCAGTGTTTCGGTGCGAACACTGTTTTCGGTGTTTTACTTTTTTAAAACACTCCACAGCAGGATTCCAATCGGTGATGACATGGTTTGGGATAATCAACAAGTGCTTCACTATTTGGCTTGGATTAGAAAGCTATTCCGGAGACAATCCAGAATCTAGCGGCGCACGAAAATTGGTGTTTATCTAAACAAAAAAGTTTATTCAGAACAGAAGACTGAAACACTTTAGAGTTTCAATTTGATCATAAAATTGAGATATTTATCTTACATTTATTTATTTTTATATTAACTGCATGGATGATAATTATTGATTTTATTTATTCTGTTAATTTAATTAATTTGAATATTCAGTTTTAATTAAAATATTTTGTAATAAAAATTAAAATTAAGTTTTTTTAATTAATTAATTTTAATTAAATAAATAAACTTTAGATATTTTAATTTTTTTACAAAATATCACGTTTAAAGATGATATTTTTAAAAAGTCAAATATCTTAAAAGGATGTGGGAATTATTTCTGGATTTTGAAATAATTAAATGAAAAAATATTTAATCAAAATAAATTATTATTTTTTTAAAAATGTGAGACGATAAACTAAATAAATAAATGTATTTAATCACTGCCTTAGCTGAAAAGTTAAAAGAAAAACTATGCGTTTATTAAATTTTATTTGTTACGTATTTAAATGCGAAAAAATAATTTGATAAATCAGAATATTTGGAATCATGTACACGAAATGATATTTGATTCTTTCGGATCATGTGGCTTTCGAAATTAATAAATTTATTTTAATTAAACGAATTTTTATAACCCTAAAAAATATTTTAAAAAT
>JAOTRH010006989.1:0-34485 GCA_034768845.1 Heliamphora exappendiculata
GGCCAATCCAATTGTAATTGAATCTGCTATTGAAATCTGAATTTCAATGGCCAATGAAATTCACAGATTCCAACACCTGAAACAATGTGTAGGCGCAAATCCCAAAAGCGACTTTGATTTTTTTTCTAAAAAAAGCAAGTGCCAAACGCTGCCTTTGGCAGCAGTGGTTTTGGCACAAACCGCTGCAAGCAGATCCCAACACCAAGCAACAGCGCGCCAAACACGTCGCTAGTTCCCAATTATTGAATTTTTTTTTCCAAACTGAGCCTGCAACGGAAGCACACAGTAACCGGTTTTCCAATAACAAACAGGCTAAGGCGCACTGTTTTTCAAAGGCAGCAGTTTTTAATTCCAAACAAAATCCGGCAAAGTGGTTTTCCGAACCAAGCGCCAATCACAGGCGGCGATTTAATCCCAAGCAAACCGCAGCTTCAGCTATTCCCAGACAGCATATACCCAAAACAGTTTCCATAAAACCGTATACATAAAACAGTGTTTTTAGTTAACACGAACACTGGCGTCAGGTGTTTGGAATTGCAAGGAAACTGTTTCGTGTTTCGGTTACTTTGATTTTTTTGATATAGATTAATTAAAATATCCTGATATAATCAGAAGATAAGAAATCAATAAAAATTAGATCATTGAAGCTTTATCTTACAAAATAGGAGACTGAAAGTAGAGTTTGAGATGGATCATAAAATTAAAATTTTTTTATATCTTGTATTTAATTTTTTATTAATTGAGTGGATGATATATATATATATATTAGTTTTATTTATTCTATTAATTTAATTAATTCGAATATTTAGTTTTAATTAAAATATTTTATATTAAAAAATTAAATTAAAATTTTTTATTAATTAATTTTTATTAAATGAAATTTTTTAAATATTTTTTGTTACAAAATATTATGTTTAAAATGATTTTTTTAAAAATCAGCTATCTTGAAAAAATGTGAGTATTAATTCTGAATTTTGAATTAATTAAATGAAAAAATATTTAATCAAAATAAATTATTATTTTTTCAAAAAATGTGGAACGATAAATAAAATAAATAAATACCTTTAATCACTATCTTAACTGAAAAGTTAAAGAAAAAATTATTCATTTATTAAATTTTATTGGCTACGCATTTAAACACGAAAAGATGGTTTGATAAACCAAAATCTTTAGAATCATGTACACAGAAAGATGTTTGATTCTTTCAGATTGTGTGTTTTTTAAAATTAATAAATTTATTTTAATTAAACGGATTTTTATAACCCTAAAAATGTTTTAAAAATCTAAGTGGGACAGAGAATTTATTCACAGATAAATTTTGCGGTCTCCATCACCAGTTTGTAGGCGATGCAATTAAATCCTGCATGTTGGTAGTAAGACCTTCTTCCCAATCGAATAGATTAATTGTGGTATCGCTAATACAAACCTCCTTTAGAGATAATTCTGGATAATTGTTAGTGTAGATCACTTCTCCATCTGAAAGGTTCATTGCGAAGCGATTGATTTGGGATTAGGTGATGGTTAACACTTAGCTGTATATAATAGTATACTCTCCATCTGAGTCATTGCTATTATATACGAGATTGAAACTATGTCAGCTATTTAATTATATTTGGCATGGCCAGTTGTCTAGATAGTAAAATTAAAAAAATTGGCATGTCTGGTTTTATGATTGATAGTAGACGTCCACCCATCGTGGCATGCTATTCACAGGTTACTAGGCTGCTAGTGAATTAATTTTAAAATAGTAGAGGAAATCAAATTAAAATAAATTTAAAATTTTGCTCGTCATAATTAACGGTATTTTAATTATGTGATTCTCATAATTAAAATGACTTTCAACCACTAGCTTTCATTCTACAAAAAAGACAAACAAATTTACAGGACCAAACTATGTTGACTGGAAAAGGAACTTGGATATTGTATTAACTGTTGAGGATTTCAAGTTTGTTTTAACTGAGATATGTCCACCAGTACCTGATGAGGGGGCTACCGAAAGGAAAACTCAGGCCCATCAGAAATGGCAGAAAGCTGATCAGATGGCTCGTTGATACATTTTGGCTTAAATATCAAATATTTTGCAGCATTAGCATCAGTCTATGCCCAGTGCCTATGACATGATGATGAACCTCAAAGAAATATTTAAGGATCAAAATCGTGCTATTAGGCAGGTGGCCATGAGATCTCTAATGAATGCAAACATGGCTGAAGATACACCAATCAGGGATCATGTTTTAAAGATGATCAATCTTCTGAATGAACTGAAGATTTTTGGAGCTAAAATTAACGAAGAAACCCAGATCAATATCATACTCCGGTCATTGCCTAAAAATTTTAAGCAGTTCTGTCTGAACTATTGTATGAATAAGCTCAGCTACTCACTAGCATAACTTCTTAAGGAACTTCAAGCAGCCGAGGGTGTTCTTAGGAAGTCGGGTTCTGTGTATGTGGCTAAGAAGGGTTCTTCCTCTAAATCAAAAGATAAAAAGAAAAAAAATATCCAACCACAGGAAAATACAAGTCTAAAAACAGTTAAGGAACCAAAAGCAGGTGTGAAGAAGCCGAGAGGCTAGTGCTATCACTGTAACCAGTTTGTGCAATGAAAAAAGCAGTGTTTGGTTTTTCTCAGCAAGCAGAACAAACAAGGTAATTTCTGTTCACTGATTGTTAAAACATGTTTAGCGATGTTATCTTCTGGTACCTGGTATATAGATACTGGAGCCACTAATCATGTCTGTAATTCTTTGCAGGGGTTCTAAGAAACCAAGCAGCTTAGTGATGAAAAAATCTATCTGTACATGAGCAATAATACAAATGTGGCAGTAGTTGCAGTATGAGATGTCACTCTCAATTTTAGTAGAGATAGTATACTACTTCTACAAGAATGCCTTTATGTACCTTCGATTAGAAAAAATTTAATTTCAGTATCGAGTTTAATAAAGGACAAATATTCTGTTTATTTTAGTGACTCTATCGTTATGATGAAAAATAAATATTTCATTTGTTTTAATACATTGGTGGATAATCTGTATGTTGTATCTCCTATCTCTCCTATACTGCAACTAACTGAAATGAATAACACGTTTACTTTACCATATAAGAGAAAATTTTCTTCTTTAATGAACCAAACGTTTCTTTGATACTTACGCTTGAATCATATTAATCTAAAAAGAATAAACAGACTGATAGCAGATGGACCTTTGAGTTCATTGAAAGTGGAGGTACTTCTAGTCTGTGAATCTTACTTAGAGGGTAAGATGACCAAGAGACATTTTTCGACCAAAAAGCTATAGAACTAAAGAACCGTTGTAGTTGGTTCATTCTGATATGTGTGGTCCTATAACAATCTGGGCTAGATGTAGCTTTGAATACTTTGTCGATTTAATTGATGACAACTCAAGGTATGGATACATTTACCTACTGCACCGTAAGTCTGAATACTTTGAGAAATTCAAAGAATTCAAGGTGGAGACGGAGAAACGTCTGGATAAAAGTATCAAATCACTACAATACGACAGTGGTGAGGAATACCTCTTTGGAGAGTTTAAAGCCTACTCGTCATCAGAGGAGATTACATTCCAATTGACTGCACCTGGCACTCTACGGCAGATTAGTGTAGCCGAAAGAAAGAATAGAACTCTTATGGAGCTGGTAAGATCCATGATGAGTTATTCAAGTTTATCCGATTCATTTTGGGGTATCCCAAGGGAATGAAGAGCGGTCTATTTTATAATCGTTAGGATGAGAAGGTCATTGTTAGCAGTAATGCCCGATTCTTATAAGATGACTATATTATGGATCACAAACCCAATAGCAAAATTATTCTTAAAAAAATAAGAGAAAACACTAGTAGAACGGAAGAGAAATCATAAGTCACTGATATTCCATTACCTCGTCGTAGTAAGAGGATTATGGGACATGCGTAAATCAAGACTAGGGTACTGATGCACAGGGTTCAGATTCTGTACAGCTTGTTACTACAAACACACAGACACAGATAGTGCCTCGTCATAGTGAGAGGGTTGTTCATCAACCTGATCGGTATATGTTCTTGAGAGAGTCGTTTGACAAAGATCCCGACAGAACTGGATATTGGGCCCTGTAACTACAATTAAGCACAAAAGACAAAGAAACATCTCTTTGGAAAATGACTATGAATTCAGAGATAAAATTTATGTATTTCAATCAGGTCTGATAATTATTAGAACCACCCGAATGGATAAAATTCATTGGATGCAAGTGGATCTACAAAAAGAAGAGAAGAGTAGACGGAAAGATTGAAACCTTCAAAGCTATGCTTATAGGTAAATGGTTTACTCAGAAAGAATGAATCAACTATAAGGAAATCTTTTCGCCGGTAGCCATGCTTAAATCTATTCGGATTCTCTTATCCATTACCGCACATTTCGATTACGAAATCTGACAAATTAACGTCAAGACATCTTTCCTTAACGGAAGTCTTGACGAGTGTATCTATATGATACAACCAGATGGATTCATTGTAAAAGGTCAGGAACACATGTTGTGTAAGCTTAAGAGATCTATTTATGGACTCAAGCAGACATCGAGGTCTTAGAACACTCGTTTTGATCAAGCTATAAAGTTTTATGGCTTTGATCAAAATTCGAATGAGTCATGTGTGTACAAGAAGCGTAACAGAAGCGCGGTGCTCTTCCTAGTACTTTGTGTAGACGATATCTTGCTCATCGAAAATAATGTGGGGGCATTATCTACGGTTAAAGTATAGTTATCTGGACAATTCGATATGAAGGGCTTGGGAGAAGCCAGTTACATCCTTGGGATCAAGTTTGTGCGAGATCGAAAACAAAAGGTGCTGGGCTTATCACAAGCAAAGTATATCTATAGCATCCTTACTTGTTTTAGCATGTAGGATTCCAAGAAAGGGTTTCTCCCTTTCAAACATGCAATTACTCTATCCAAGGATCAGTGTTCTAAGACACCTAATGAGATAGAGAGAATGAAGGCGGCTTCTTTTGTTTCGGCAGTAGAAAGCCTCATGTATACTATGCTTTGTACTAGACCCGACATCTGCTTTGCCGTTGACATGATTAGCAGATATTTGACTAATCTAGAGAAGGTGTATTGAACTGCAGTAAAAAATATAATTAAGTACCTGAAAAGGATTAAAGATTATATTGATTTACTAGACTGACAGTCTAATTCCTTTGCAGTACACAGACTCAGATTTTTAGTTATACATAGAATTTGTATCATGAGACAACCTTATAGATCCTTTACAAAGAGCTTACCGGTTAAGACTTTTGATAGTCATGTAGAGGGCATGGGAGTCAGCTGTATAGCAACATGATTTTGTGTATAAGTAGGAGATTGTTAGGGTTGGTATACTGAAAATTATATTTTTAGTATTTCATTTTATTTTATAAAATTAATTTTTAATTTTATGAAAATATTTATGAGCAATGTATCCATATCATTTTTTTGTCATGCATGGATGTCCAATATTCTGTATAGTATTTAATTTGGTATATGGAGTACAACTTACACAAAGAAGATCAGATTTTAAATTTTTATAGAATATAAATTTTATGTTCACAGTTTAGATAGAAATGGACATACTATCGGTACGACTGTGGTACATAGTTTTAGTAGGCATATTTTAGTTACGGCGAACAGATAATAGTCTCGTCTATTGTTTTGACTCTCTATATCAGTATACTTTGTGGGTATTAAATGGGACATTTAGGGTAATTAATTTTATACTGACTATATAAATTAATTCACACTCCAATATTATTATGAATAGTATTTATCTTCTTAATTCTGAAATAATTATTGATTTGCGTATATTTATTATTTGTTATTTTAAATCATTAGAGGGTGCAATCTTATATGGGTATATATTCTCGGTGAGTTGAATTGTGTGGCACGAGAATTTTAGAGTTTTGAAAATGGTCAAAAATAAGAAAATTCAAAGATATTTAAAAAAAATTTAATACCTTAAAAACCAAAATTTGAAAATCCATTTTTATTAAAAATAAAGTCGCCATTTAGTTTTTGAGAAAAATTAAGAAAAACAAAAATGGCTACTAATCTTTAAAATGTTTAACTAGAGAATGAGGGTTCGGGGGTAAGGTACGAATTGAAAAAGGTGTTAGGCACCCCATTTACCCAATCGTAAGATTGGCCTCTACTAATAATCATTAGTTCTTTAATAGGATTCCTCAAATGCATATAAATAAAAATCATAACATATGTATATGTAGAACGCCAAATAAAACAAATATCAAAAAAAAATTCTAAATCCTACGGTATAAAATTTTTAACTAGAGGATACATGTAGCATTTTCACATGTAATTTTCACAAAAATAACCTAATCTATCGTGATTTAATTGAAAGAACAAAAAAAATATACTAGAAATTAATATGAATATTGTTAACCACATTATCAAAATTCTAAACATGCTTTTAAAGAAGGTAATTAAAACATGCATATTACCAAAATAAACTAGATTGGTATTAACATGCCTATATAATAAAATAAAAAAAAGATATTAAACATTAAAATAAAAGAAGTATAAAAAGCCTATATTGAAAGGAAGAGTTTATAAAGAAAATTATGCTAAGATAAAAAGATTAAAAAATACTATTGAATTAATAAAAGAAAAGTTACCCATTCACATTTTATCTTTTGGAATAAAACAAAAATAAAGGAAAATAAACAAATGAAATAAACAAATGAGTTAAAAGAGAAGATTATACTACCATTCAAAAGTGAAAATTAACTTGAATGACTTTTTGTGATTTTTGGGTTTAATAAAAGAAAAGAAAAAAAATATAAGATAAGTACTAAGAAAAGAAATTAAAATTAACATTTAAAAAAACAAAAATAATAAAATAAAAGAAAAACAAAGCTAAAAAGAAAAGAAAACAAAACAAAATGCTAGTAAAGGTAATTACACTAACATTAAAAAATAAATAAATAAATAAGTAAATGCGGATAAACGAACATTAAACTAAAATTGAAAGAAAAAGAACAACAAATTAATATTACAAGAAAAGAAAAAAAAACGAAATAGAACATTATTAAAAGAAAAGAGACCAAATACAACTATTTAACTTGCAAATATGAATGTAGTATTAACAACTACACCCATATAAATATAAGTGCATTATTATAACGACATTGTTTAGTCGTATTGTTAAATTATGTTAGTACTGTTTAATATATTTAATAAATTTAATATGAGTAAATAAATAAACAAAACAAATAAGTTAAATAAGTTAAAACTTGAATTCAAATATAAATAAAACAACTATAAGCAATGCAAAAACGTAGTAAAGATCAAACAATCAAATTAACCTGATTATTCCAAAGAGGTAGAAAATGGAGCTAGAAGGACCGGAGATCCAAGTAAAGTACCTGAATCGTTAAGGAATCCTCAAGTCGGGAAGTGATGAAAGCCAATTCGATCCTCGACCGATGATCCAAGCTAGAACTCCAGTATCGAGGTTTTGGCTCTCGGTATTTCTGCAAGGTTTCGGGGTCGGGACTCGGATTGCTCGGCGACTCGGCAGAACTTCTCTTACTAAACTTTTCTTTAAAATTTTGTCCTGAAAAACGTACTAAATGTACGGTATTTATAGAGTTCTTCAGCCAATGAGATATTACCACGTTTTTTGGAAACGTCAGGCCATTTGGAGTTGGCGATCGCCATATTAGACATGGCAGTCGCCATGTTGAAAGAAGTTTTCAAAGGGTTCTATTGACGGTCGCCACAATGAAAGTTGGCGATCGCCAATTTTTGCTAGGATTTTAAAGAGGTTCTATTGGCGGTCGCCGCAATGAACATGGTAGTTCGATAAAATTTTATTGGTTTGAAGGTTTAGGGTTCAAACACCGAGCTTGGATCACTTCCCGAGGATCGTACTGAGGCACCATTCCACCTGTTTTTATCATCGAATTCACTTAAAATTAGGCATGGTCAAATTGGAGTGTCTACAGATAGCGGTATTATTTATATAGCGAACATTAATTATTGTCGGAATCTATATCCTGAAAGATCTGGATTGACGGTACTCTCTTAACGAAGCTTATAAGCTTTGACTGGGCCAAACCCTGTAGATGATTTGATAATCCGGCAGTCAAATAAGTTAAGCGGAAGGGCTTAAGGAATATTAAGATGCCGATTAAATTAAATTATCAGTAATTAAATTTAATTGGCGGGTATCAAAAATTTTAACGTGAAAAGAAATAGTAACCATTTAATAACAGGAGCTCAATGCAAGAAGGTCTTGAAATTATAGGTCAGAGTGCAATTATAGTTCTTTAGTAATGTGAACTGTAATTCAGTGTTTTATGAAAATTATAGAAACTGTTGCGTCTTTCCATAATTGCAGAAATCGCTGGTAGGTATCTGTGTTCCACTGGAAGTCTTACTCATAATTACTACTTATATTCTTGTTGTTGCCCTATATATATGCGAGTAGGCTGAACCAGTTTTATATCATTGATATGTTATATTTTGTCTCTCAAGACTAAATATATATGGGTTCTGTTGGAACGAGTTCTCGATAGTCCGTAGCTCACACTATGTTCGAGGATCGCATATGGGGATACGGTAGAAGATTTGATAAGAGCTTCAACTCAAAATCAAATCGTAGTTGAAGAATATATCAGCAAAAAGTATTTTTCTAAATTAACTTTGATTGTACGGGTTTTATTTTGATCGTTCGTCCTCAAAAGTTTTTATCTGGAGCCCGTTTCGGAATTTGCACGTCTAGTTAATTTTTTACCGAAAGTCGTTTACAAAAATAATAATTTTGGCTGTATTGCCTCTAACAGGAATTGCTTCAGCCCATTTGTAAAATAATCTGTAGGTATCAGAAAAAAATCATGTTGTTGTGAAGACAGTGGATGGATATGTCCTATTAAATCCATTGTCCATCCTCTAAATGGCCAAGGTTTTATAATCGAATGTAATGGTAGAGCTGGAACTATTTAGATAGGTCCATACTTATGACATTTTCGCATCATTTTGCATATGACATACAATTTTTTTCTTATCGATGGTCAATAATATCCGTATTTGTTGATCAACCATCTCATTTTTCCCCCGCTTAATGGGACCCACAGATTCCTTCATGTACTTCAGCCATTATTTTCATAGTTTTGAATTGACTTATACACAAAAGCAATAACCCATCCGAATATCTTCAAAATAGATCGTCCTCTAGTAATACATAATTCACTGCTCGAAACTTTGTAGTTCGATCAGTTATGATTGATGGATTCTGTAAGAATTTGTTTATCTCAGACCTCCAATTATTTTCTGTTGAATCATTATGAAATACCTCTTAATGTGTTTCTTCTTGTTGTAAAGATAACCATTCTCTTTTTTGTATTCTTATTAATTTCTCATTCTGGTCTTTTGGAATTTTAATTTCAGTAGCTAACTGTGCCATTTCGTTGGCATCATTATTCTTCAATCTTAAGGCATGCTCAAATTGAACTTCGATAAAGTTCATTATCAAACTGTGAGCCTTCTTTAAATATTTGTTTAAAATATTATTGTGACATTGATAACTTCTTTTTACTTGTCGAATGACTAATTATGAATATTCAATAACTTTCAAATGAGTTATTTGGAATTCTAAGGCTAATTCAAGTCTTATAAGTAATGACTCGTATTCAGCTTGATTATTTTAGAGAATTTACTCACCATCTAATTGAAAAGCAAACTGGTACATCTTTTCTTTTGGTGAAACAAAGACAACGTCTTCCCCTGCATTTTGTTATGTTTTTGACCCATCAAACATTAATTTACAAAATTACTCTAAATAATTAATTTTGAATAAATTTTTTTCTAATATTATGTTTGGATGATCTGCTAAAAAAATTAGCTAATGTTTTCATTTCATTGCCTTCTGAGGAACATATATGAAATTATATTCTATTAAGCTGTTTGCCTCTTAACATAGGTTTGGACAACATGTATTTAATTATATTTGTTTGGGCAATAACATATACTATCGATGGTAAAAGATAATGCCTTAATTTTGTCACAAAAAAATACAAGGCAAAGCATAATTTTTCAACCGAAGTATATCTGATATCAGTATCATACAATTTTCTACTTAAATAGAAAACTGCTTGTTCATGCCCTCGCTATTATCTTTGGCTAACAAACTACCTATCGATTTTTCATTAGCAAATATGTATAGTTAAGGGTTGACCTAGAGTTAGTGGCATCAACACAGGTGGTTTAATTAGATAAACTTTTGTACTATCAAATGCCATCTGATGCTGCTGTTCCCATTTGAATTCGACTCTTTTTTTTAATTTAATTAAAGTAGAAAATGCCAAAGTTTTTCCTGCAAAGTTTGATATGAACCTTCGAAGAAAATTTATTTGTCCTAAAAATCTTTGCAACTCTTTCTTAGTTGAAGGAGGTTTTGTTTCTTATATTGCCTTAGCTTTATTTTGATCGATTTCTATTCACTTTTTATATACCAAAAATCCTAGGAAATTGCCTATAGAAACTCCAAAGGCACATTTCAGTGGAGTCATCTTTAGTTGGTGATGTCTCATCCTTTCGAATACATGTCGAAGGTGTTCTGAATGCATTTTTTGTTGATGAGATTTAATCATTATATCATCTATGTACACTTTCATGATTGTTTCAATAAAGACATGAAAAATGATTTTCATTGCTCTTTGATAAGTGGCTCTAGCATTTTTTTAAACCGAAAGGCATAACAATCCATTCGAAAGTTTCCAAAGCTCCTGGGCACCTAAATGTTATTTTATGAGTATCTCTCGAAGCAACAAATATTTGATTATATCCTGCATAACCATTCATAAATGATAGAATTTCTTTTTTAGTAGCTGAATCTATTAATAAGTCAGCTATGGGCATATGGTACTAATCTTTTGGACTTGCTATATTAGGATTTTGATAATCAATATGGACCCTCAATTTTTTGTTCTTTTTTATTATTGGGACTATATTTCATAACCATTCGACATATCTGGTCGTTTTAATAAATTATTATTTCAATAATCTTTCAATTTCTTCTTTTATCAGAAGAACTACTTCATTACTTATTCTTCTGGGTGGTTGTTTATGGGGCAAGAAATTATGTTTAATAGGCATTTGATGTTCTACCAAATTTCTATCTAAACTCGGTATTTCTTCATATTTTCATGCAAAATAATCTTTATATGTACTAAGAAGACTGATAAATCTGCTTTTCATTTCTTCATTTAACTCAGAACTTACATAAACAGGTCTAGAATCATCACAAGATCCTAAATTAATATCATCTAACTTATCTTGCACTTCTACATGAACATCATCGAGCTTTACTGGTGCAGTTGTAAGTTCTTCTACAGACGAACTCTTACAATTGTCTAAGTTTTCATCTAATACACGTTCAGCCCAATTACAATCGGAAGTGTTTTCTTCTCGCAGTCTTCTTTGAAGAAAAAACACGTGAAGTCCTTGAAAAGTAGACTTAATTGTTTCTTCCCCCTCCATCCTAGGCTTACATTCCATCAAATCTTTTTTCATTAGTTTTACTTTTAACAACAGGCCTCTTAATTATATTAGGCCTTGGAAAATCTTAACTAGCTTCCTTAAATCCTTCTCGCATCACCTGCAACACCTGCTCCCCAAAAAGACTGGAACTACCAATCATTTCGAATGATGAGCCTTCCTCAGACTTGTACAACGGTGCTTCAATATTGTTGGTTTCGACAAAAAATGGATTTTTGTTTGCCCAACATATTTTCATGTCTTTGCCTTCTTCGTCATCTCTTTATGTTAAAAAGATGAGAGCTTGGTGCATGGATGATGGGACACATCCATTGGAATGTAGCCAATCTCGACGTAAAAGCATGTTGCAATTCAAAGATGAATCTACCACAAAGAAAGCGGCATTCATCTTTCTTCCCCTGATTGACAGGCATAATACTATGACACCTCGCGCTGATAGAGCTCCTCTAGCCAAGTTACTTACTGTAACTTCTGTCGATAGCAGATCACTTTCTTTCTTATCTAATATCTTCAACATTCTCGACGGTAAAATATTAACTACAGCTTCATTATCAATCAAAACTCAGTCAATATAGCTCCATTATCAATCAAAATTCAGTCAATATTTTTTCCATTAACAACAGCAGTAACATACAATGGTTTCAGATGTCTTATCAGAGCCTCTTCTTGTGCATGTATTACCACTTGAGATTTCTCTAACCGATCCTTCTCAATGCCTATAGTTCGTGACAGAATCATTCTTTTCTTTGCTTCATCAATAACAACAGCAACTTTTAATCTATCCTCAACATTCTCGTCAAGGCTAGCAGGTTGATTTGGTTTTGTTTGAAATATTTTTGGCAAAATCAAAATCATATTACAGTCGACATTAGATGAGATTGAGCTAAACTGAATTGTTGCTTCTAATCTTTCTCCAAAGTTACTTGAATTATCAAAATTCTGGCTGTGTTTTTTCTCCAGGTTCCTATCTTCATCCATATCAGATGCCTTAGTTGATTCTGGTTCATCATCATCAGATAATAACAACTTTTTAACATCTTCGAGTTTTCTTGCCAATGCTTCTTTTGCAATACTTCGTTGCCCCTCAGCTTTTTGATCAGGCTATTCATGGTATGTGGGTTTGATTTCCTCTCTGATCCATACCATGTTTGGTGTTGGTCGAGCACGAGATGGTGCACTTCTTGGGTAGTTTAGGTGCACATCCGGGAGAGCCCTAGCAGCAAATTTTCTTTGCAATCTTCTTTTTTGAGTTGTTGTTTCCTGGGCATACCAACCTTCTAAAGATGGAAATGTGGGGTGTCTTGCTCTTTTCCATTAATCAGTAGGTAGAATTGGGGGCCTAATCATTCTTCTTGTCTCATCAAAATGTCGACTATGCTGAAACCCTTGCCAAGGTGTTAGTTTCCCATGAGGCCTTGGAATTGGTCTCCTTCCTTGATGTTTCATCTCTTGAGTGCCTGGTAAACAAGGGATAACTGAATTTTCTTTCAAAAGGAATGGTCCATACATTTGTACTTCACATGAACCAAAAATTTCTCGGTCTGGTCCTTCATATATCAACTTCGCCCCATTGTAAATTTACAGATCTCCTCCTCCCATTGTATTGAAACAAAGAACTGCTTCTGAAAAATAAGTTTTTATTTCCTTCTCTGCTATTTCGATTTCAGCTTCTTGTACTAATCTTCGACATCTTATACATATATACTTTTGCTCAGCATGCTCTGGCATTTTTGCTTTTCTCTTGTCAAACCTAGTTGGCTTTTCTTGTTGTACCACTCTGTCCTACACAATTATACTAGGTAATTTCCTAACAGCCTTTTCTAAATCGGCTATGATCATGTGGATGTTTAGCATCTCAAGGAATGGATCACTATCCACTTTCATTACTTCTTTTCCCTTCGCATATTGCAGCATTCCCTTCTAAATCAAGTCCTGTACAACATTTCGAACAATTATGCAATTGTTAGTAGATGCCTAAAAGAGTTATGCCATTTGCAATATTCTTTGCCCCTCCTTTCTTTATCAGGTGGGATCGTATCTCCATTTGACAGAGTAATGAACCTATGTTTCATCATTTCGGCGAATAGTTCATCAGCTTTTGATAAGTCAAATGAGTACCATCGCAGGACTGATGACTGGTTCTTCCTGTTTGGCTGTGTTGATGGCATATTCAAAGGCTTTTCGATTATTTGTAATGTATCACAAATAATTGGTATTTTTTCAATTACATGTGCTGCATCTATTTTCACATCTCCTTCGACCTCTTGATAATAAGTTCCTAAGGCCATGAATTTCCTTTGCATATTATCTTTTAACAAGCTTTCGTATCTAGTTGCTCTCGAAACTAATTCAAACATATTTTTAAATTCCATTCCTTCAAACTTTTTTCGTAGTTCGAATTCAAGCCTATTCTAAGCTAATTTAACTATTTTAGTTTCAGGTAAATAAACATGACATCTATTCCTGAGTCTTTTAAACTTGCTAATAAACTGTTCGGCTATTTCCATCGAACTCTGCCTAATTTTGGCCAAGTCAGCCATTGTTACCTCAGGTTCAGTTCTGAAGAACTGAGCATGAAATTGTTCTTCCATTTCTTGTCATGTTTGAATTGAATTAGCTGGTAAATTAATAAACTATGTAAATGCTATTTTGGTCAACGAATGTGGTAATAACTTCATGTTAAGATAATCACTTCCACTAACTTCTCCATATTGTAAAACGAAACGACCAATGTGTTCAATGGTTGATTGATTCTCTTCGCCTGAAAACGGAGTAAATTCAGGTATCTTGTAGTTTCTTGAAAAACCTAATTTGTCTACCCAATATAGATATGATTTTCAAAACATAGGTATTTCAATCCTTTGAAGAGGAGGACCATATAAATCTTGCATAATCTCTGCAATTTGTTCCCTATTTGGGACAAACTGTTGGCCAATCATAAGGTTAACATTCATTGGTGTTCAACTGGAGGAATAGGTTGTTCAACCCTGAATGGATCCACCGCTTGTGGATTTGGGTAAGGTGTATCTACCACAGGTGGAGCTAAATAAGTTCCTATTGTAGGTCTATTCGAGTTAAAAGGTCTATAAGCCCGTGGACTTATTCCATGAGAATTTCTTGGTTCATAAACAGGATTACATTATGTCCCTTATCCTTCAGACATTCTGGGTTCACACATAGGATTATAACTTACCTGTTGTTGCAAATTCCAACACCGAGAACCATCAGTGGCTCTTATTGCTCTGCACCCCCTCGTGCCTGCGACATATTTGTATTTGCCATGTCATTTGATGTTGACCCAAAAAGTGGAGTTACTATTTCAAAATCTTTGACGATTTTCTTCATTGCTAATATTAAATCTTGATGTTCTACACATGGATTGCTAAATGCCTCGACTAACTTCGGATTTCTAAGAGCTTCAACTACTTTCTGTCGTTCCTGCGTGGAGAACCTCTCTAGATTTTTTAATTAACCGTTTGAACCATTTGATTGGTCCAACTCATTCGTTACACTGTGAGTAACCTCTACAAAGGCTACACCTTCTTGCACTGCTTTATTTTTACGTGTTTGCACCATCTTATTTTTCTCATTTAGTATGGTATCCCACGGAGTGTGCCAAATTTGTTCAGCGGAATAACAAAATGATCTCCTTCGAAAAGAAATTCTCTTCGAATATCAAGCAACTGCGTGCAGGTTCTATGTTTTATTTTAGGATTTTGCCAAAAAAAAGTCGCAGACGATGGAATCAAAGCAATAAAATCAAAATTTTATTAATTTCAACGGAGAATCGATTATAGAGACTACAATCTACTCCTATATTGAACTAGAAAAAAATTACAAGGAAAACAAAAGATAAAAAGAAAATATAGGCGGTTTGCCAAGTTGTTTGTTCGTCCCTCCTTATTACAATTAATCGTATTTATATACTTATTTTAATAACTGCTGGCAACTTCTAATAACTGCTTCATCGTGTTTGAACTGCTACACGTTGCTCGCAATCTTTTTAACCACCTTTTTACAGTTCTAGAACTCCGAATTGTCACTTTTCACTTTCGCCTGGAATGCTCCTTAACTGCTATATAGTCGTGCCTCAACTGCAAAGAAAGACATGTGAATGGGGTAACTATCATCACAGAAGAACGTGTAGACAACTGAGGCAGTTATCACAAACGTGTGTTTTATGCTCCCTTTATTGCAACACGTGCTTTTACTTCTAAGTTACTTATTCGAAGCAGTTTTTCCAGACTAATTTTTAGATTATTTTTTTTTTTGTAATTCAAGAATTAATTTCGACAAGGTTATTTCAAAAGAAATTACTTGTGAAACCTAAAAAAGGCTTCACTGACTTTTCTTTCATTCGATGGACTATCACTTTTACAGTCCTTCGACAGGCTTATTTTTCCCTTGTTGTTACTACTAATAAAGCCTATTCGACGAAATACTAATTTTATAACCTTCGACGGGCTAATGTAACCCTGGTTGTCATCACTTAATAAAACTTATTCAATGATTATTAATTTTATAACCTTTGATAGGCTATTTCAACCCGTATTATTTATTATAAATAAAATATAGTGTTAACAAGAATGCAGATAAATTTATCTATTTGTATTATCTGTGTTGATATACAAACGGATAAATAAATTTATCTATTTGCAGGATATTTTATCTGTTAGGCATAAATAAGTAGATAGATAAATTTATCTGTTTGCATTATTTTTGTTGATACGCAAACAGATAAATTTATCTGTTAGGCACAAATAAGTATATATAAATTTATTTGTTTACATTATCGGTGCTGATATAAAAATGAATAGATAAATTTATCTATTTGCTATGCAAAACAGATAAATTTATCTGTTTGCAGAATATTTTATCTATTACGCATAAATAAGTAGATAGATAAATTTTTCTGTTTGCATCATCTGTGTTGATATAAAAACAGATAAATTTATATGTTAAGCATAGATAAACAAGTAGATAAATTTATCTATTTACGTTATTTGTGTTGATATGTAAACAGATAGATAAATTTATCTATTTGTTATGCAAAATAGATAAATTTATCTGTTTACGGAATATTTTTAAGAGAAATCACGCAATTGAATTTTGTTCATTAAAATTTTTGTCGATGAATCTTGCGTGTTAAAATTTATTTTTAAAAATTTTTAATTGAAATTCTTTTTTTTTTTTCTCCCTGTTGTTGATTAATTGTCAATTGTCTTTTATTCAAAGCTTGCAAACAGTTTTCTTGGAAACTGCTAGGATTACCGCGTAATGTTTATTCATTTATAAGCATGGACATGAAGTGAGTTTTTCTTGAAAAAGGGTCATCATTCCTTGCTTGACATGAATAGATTGATTTTATAAAATTCATAAATCGACGGGAAATAAATTATCCCTACAAAGGTCGTCGGTCACTCCCTTGACAGGGAACCCATTTTTCTTTATAATCCCTTTTATTACCAATGGGCGGTGGAATTAAATTATGATCTAAAACATGGTCTCATTGGTTTATCCTATTGTATTAATAATCTCGTGTTTGTCTCCTAAGATTAAAATTAATAATTCAACCAACGTCGTATTGGCAATACATTATATTCACTGCGGCGTTATAATCCAGGCTAGAGTCGTAATTGTTTGCAGAGATCATGGAGGGATTAAACTAAAAAATAAGATTTTTCTTGATTATGGACCTTCTGCATTTATAGTAAGGTTTTGTTTGGGGTTTTTTTTAGATTAAGATGACTTGTTTGGTTTCATAGAAAAACTTCTTTGCATTTTTTTGAGGAAAAAAATGAACTTTTCATGTCGAATAATTAAATTTTTTATATCATAAATAATAATAATACATTTAACAAAAAGTCAACTATCTTCCCAATAAACACAAAAAGTCAAAAGAGTGCATTTTAAAAACACCACGCATAGAACCCCTGACACACTTTTTATACGGAGTTGATTATATAATCAAAAAGTGACCATTTTTACATGAGGTGGGTCTTATAACAAAAAAAATATATAATAAAATAAAAAATAAAATAAGTTTTAGTTTAAAATTTAAGTTTGTGTTTGCATTAGTTTTTTTTTTAAAATTTTTTTAAATTTTTGACTTTTTTATAAAAAAATTATACAAATACTAATTGTCTTAAAATTATTTCTCAAATCTAATGATCGAAGGCAAGAGCAAGTACAACAATGCACAAGTACCATTGCTTTTTTTTAAGCACCAAAAACAAAAGCAATTAATATAAAAATATTTTTTAAGGACCCAAAACGAAAACAATTAATATAGAAATATTATAAAATGAGTTTCAAATAAATTTTACAATTAAAGTTGAATAATTAAAATTTTTAAATATTATATAAATTTTTATTGTACATATTTGTTTATGACAAAATTTATAATTTTACAATATACTTATCGAGATCTAGTAACTAAGATCGATATTAAATATAAAATATTATATAAAATATAAAGAATAAAACTCATTTTAAAGAAATTTTAATTAAACCAAGGCCCCATTTGGGCAAATTGCTTAGTTGCTTATTGTGAAATAAGTACAAATATAAATAAACAAGTATATTTGGTATAATTGACTTTTAAGTGGCTTAAATGTGATATGCATTCGTTTGGAGAAAACTTACTTATTAGCTTATTTGCTTTATTTGTAAAATTATATTAATGCCTACATTACTAACTAATCATAGCATAACAATTTAATTGTTTTGGGGGTAATTTGGTCTTTTCACAAGTGAAAAAGAGTTTGGCTGAAGATAAGCAAATAAGTAAGTTTTCACTTGATAAAATTTGTTTATTTGCTTGTCCAAACAGATTTGCTTATTGGAGGCTAAATAAGCAAATAAGCAATATTTCCAAACGAGGCCCAAGTTTCAAATATTTTTTAAGCTTCACTTGTTTCCACGTAAAATATTTTGCAATAAAAAATATTTTTTATATAAAATAATTTTAAATTTTAAAAATATTTTAATTTTTAGTTAGTACATAGAAAATAGTTTTTTTTTAAACTTTTAAATAAAAATAAGTACTATTTTAATATAGTTCATCGCCCCATCATCATTCCACTATCACCACCACAACCACTATCTCACTTTCATCGTCATCTATGCACTCACAAATACTGTACCCCTACCACCACTATAATAATTGTCACCGGCACCCGTGACCACTATAATCATTGCAGTTACCACATATAATTGTCACCACCAACACCACCACTGTCACCGCACCACTGTCGCTACCACCTTTATTATTGCTACCATTGCATTCTTCGTTAACTCTAAATATTATTTGTTCTCTTTTCATGTAAATTATTTTTTATCATTTAAAAAAAAAATATTTCACATTGTTTCACATTCTCATATAATATATGAGAAACTTCTCATACATTTTCATATTTAAGTATGAGAAATTACTCATAGCACGTACGTATATGAGAATATTCTCAAAATCTAGTATGAAAAATTTTCATACTTTTTTTTAAAAAAAATTTCATTCTTAGTTTTAACTTAAATGAGCAATTTATAAAAAAATTAGAATTATTTCAAGTATGAAAAAAATTTCATACTTATTTTTTAAAAAATTTTACATTATTTTTTTTAATGAAATAAGCAATTTGTAAAAAAATGTGAACTATTTCAAATATGAAAAATTTCTCGTAATTATTTTTTAAAATTTTTTCATTCTTAATTTTAAATGAATTGAGCAATTTATAAAAAAAAATGAGAACTATTTCAAATATGAAAAATTTCTCATATTTATTTTTTTTTATTTTTTCATTATTTGTTTTAAATAAAACGAATCATTTTAAAAAATGTGAATAATTTCAAGTATGCAAAACTTATCATACTTATTTTGATGAGAATATTTAAATATGAGAAGTTTTTTATAGGACGTACACAAATGAGAATATTCTCAAAATCTAGTATGAGAAATTTTTTATACTTATTTTTTTTAAAAAAAATTTATTTTTAATTTTAAATGAAATGATCAACTTCTAAAAAAATGAGAACTATTTCAAGTACGAAAATTTTTTTATACTTATTTTTTTAAAAAATTTTCATTATTAGTTTTAAATAAAATGAGCAACTTGTAAAAAATGTGAACTATTTTAAGTATAAAAAATTTCTCATATTTAGTTTTCTTAATTTTTTCATTATTAGTTTTAAATTAAATGAGCAACTTGAAAAAAATGTGAGCTATTTCAAGTATAAAAAAATTTTCATACTTATTTTGATGAAAATGTTTAAGTATGAAAAATTTCTCGTAGTACGTATACATATACAAATATTTTCAAAATTTTAGTATGAGAAACTTTTCATATTTTTTTTTTATTTTTTCATTCTTAGTTATGAAAAATTTATCATTTTTAATTTTAAATGAAACAAGTAATAACAAGTGCTTATAATTTCGGTACCTAAATCAATTTTTTCATTTTTAGTTTTTATAATAATTTCTTTGAGATTAAGCTTAAATAGCGAAGAACAATAATTTTGCATCAACTACAACATGTGCTTGAACCAAATCGCATCCACATCCACAAAAATCACCCTCTTCCTCGTGCTGTCCACACCAAATCTTCTCTTTTTCTCCTTCATTAGCGTTTCGATCAGATCCCAAAACGGATTTTCTCCCAAAACAATTAGGTCGATCACAAACTCTCTCTTCTCCTTCCCCGCCACAACAGTCACCGGACCATCGTTGTCGAAGTCGCCAAAATCGTCGTCGGATAGTGGTCGGTAGCCTTGCCGTGAGCCGCCGAAGCACCTCCTCGTTAATATTGCTAACACCAGCAATACAAAGCATCTCTTCACCCTTCCCGACTTTTCCCTTCATAAATCTAAAAATCCTGAAAATAGTGCTTCTATCCTGAAATTAAAACATTAATGTCTCTCAAATTTTCTCATCAATCATTGAAATAACATTCATGGCTGCGATCAAATATGCTGCTTCGCGATATAACTAATTTAACTCTTGATCTTTCACCCTGCCTCACAATTCCAAACCCTCATCATCCACCAACCTCTAACTCAACCAATTCTCGCTCAAATACCTCATCAGCAGTTCTGTAGCCTGCTAGAACCAATCCCAAACGACGTTGGTGGAGCAATCTTAATGGGCCATAATCAAGGAAAAATCGTTCGGCGTAGGTGAGGTGAAGGAGAAGAACGAGCATAATTTGAGCGCGAAATCGTTCGGTCATACTTTTCGGTAAACGTAGCAAAGCTCAAAAAGTAAATGTAAAAATATGTATTAAAAAAAAAGCCAAAAAAGACCAAACCAATGAACTTTTTAAGCAAAAAATCTTTCAAAAAAACTAAGTTAAACATAAGCTAACTCAATTTTTAAGTTGGTGGTAATCGGGCCCTCAAGTTTTTCTTTTTCTCTTTTCATTTAAAAGAATAAAGAAAAAAGAAGAAAAAAATGACTGAAGAAACCTAATCAGCCAACCCAGCGCCGCCATCAAACAGAACATCGCAAGCTAACCCTAGCCATATTACCACACGACACCATCCATCATCAACTCCGGCGATCCTTATCTCTGGTGAAAAAACTGCCAGCAATCCGCGGCTCCCAAAGCTATCGTCGACGACCACATCGGCAGCATCACCACACACCCTAGCTGACCTCTATCAACCAAATCACCCCTGTTTACACCATATCTTACAATTTTGCGTCGAGAATATTATTTTCTATTTAATAGCTTACCATATTTTATAAAGGCTTAATAAAAATAATATATACATCTAAAATGCCCATATAGATTATTTTTTAGGATGATAAATGGCAACAAAAAAAAAGAGTGGCAGTTAGAGGAAGTTACAATCTACATTAGACATTTGGCGTCACATAATTAATTCATATTTAGTGTAGTTGTGGAAAATTATTAAAAGTTAGGAGTAGTTATTTATGGAGTTTTTTTTTTATAAATATGTGGATTTGTAATTATCATACGCTTACACATAACTTGGCAGGCTGCCTCTATTTTTCTTTTATCTTTTATTTACTTTCTTTGTAATTTTCTTTTCAAGTTCATAGGAGTTGCTTGTAGTCTTTATAATCGGTTTTTCATCAAAGTAATAAAATTTTGATTTTACTGCTTTTCATTACGTTCTCTATGATTTTTCTGACGAAATCCTAGAATAAGGCAAAGAACTCAGAGTAATCGCTTAGTATCCGAAAGAGATTTCCTTTCAAAGAAGATCAGTTTGATTTTTTTGGTTAACAAATTTTGACATGCCTAGTGGAATATCGTACTAAGTCAAAAGAAATTGAGATGAAGGCAGCAGTACGGAGAGCCATGAATGGCTATGAATATGGAGCAACATATGCATCAGTAGTCTCCACAGCGGACTACCAACAGTAGGTATGTTATAATCTTTTTTATGAGGTGTATCCTTCTCCATTACCCATATATCATAATCCCGATTACGAGGTATATCATTTCTTATTACCAGTATATTATAATCCTTTGTATGAAGTGTACCTTTTCCACTACCGGTTAATCTTTATAAGATTGAACAACCTAGCTTACAGGTTGATTTTTATATGATTGAACAAACCTAAATCACTGGTTGATTTTTATAAATTTGAATAACCTAAACCACAAGTTGATACTTATAGGGTTGAACAACATATACCACATATTTAATAATCTGTAAAAATTTCTCCCGTAGTTAATCAACAAATAATGGTCAATAGAGAAGAAAAAATAAAAAGTGCTGAAGATATATATGATCACAGTCTTCAAAAGGCTGGGGACAACTTCCCGAGCCAATAATGGCTGAATTGAATTTTATGTTGTCAAAATATAATGCCAAAAAATGACAATAAAATAAAAAAAAAAATCAAATTCAATGGAAGAGTTTTTGCTTTTTCAAATCGATGAAAATAAAAAGAAAGAAGAAAATTTTCTATCAATATTTTCGGTAGAGAAATTTCATGTCAAAATTGGAATTATTCTAACTAGATCCCAAATGAAATTATAAAAAAAAAATTCAAATGAAGATTTTTTTTTCTGCTTTTGAAAGTCTTTCGAAAGTAAAAGTCTATCGAAGAGTTAATAAAAAGGGCCATCGAAGTCAAGTTGATCAGAAGGCAAAATGCTGAGTTACTTTTCAAAGCCTGTTGAGCACTATCAAGTGCCAGCTTTTAAACAAAAAGCTTATTCGTTGGTTGCTTTAGATTCATTTTATTTCTGTCGATTTATTAATTTTATTTTTAACTTTTAAATTTAAAATTTACAGAAGATGAAGCTTTGAATGTGATCTATGCATTTAACGATGGTTAAAAGGCATACATTATTTAAAGGCAAACACCGACGAAATATATAAAATAAGTGGATGATAGTTTGTTTTCTCCATTGCTCTTTCGAAGGGTCATGATTTGGGAATTGGTGATGATGATGAAGGTGGGTGATAGTCTGTTTTCTCCGTTGCTCTTTCGAAGGTCTATGGTTTGTTTAGCCATTTATGACTATTAAAAATTCAATTTTAATGTAATTATATAATTTTTTAAAAATTTGATGGGGACATTGTTTACACTATATTTTATAATTTTTCGTCGAAAATATTATTTTTTATTTAATAGTCTACTATATTTTACAGAAACTTAATAAAAATGAGGATAAATTACACTGGTCTTTCTTGAGATTCACGAAAATATCAATTAACTTCTCTGTGTTTTTTGAAATGTCACTAACCTTCCATCTAGTTTCGTTTTTGTATCAAATTAGTATAACCGTCAAATTTTCGTTACTACTAAATGAAAAGACTGTTTTTCAATGTATATTTTTTATTAGAAAAAATAATATATTAAAACTATTTTCATCAAAAACTGTTTTTATTATTATAAAAAAACAATATATTATTTTATAATAATAAAAAATATACATTGAAAAATAATTTTTTCGATAAGTAGTAATGAAAATTTGACAGTTGAACTAATTTGATGCAAAAATTAAACCAAATAGGAGGTTAGTGACATTTTAGAAATTACCGAAAAAATAGTTGATATTTTCGTGAATTTCAAGGGAGATCAGTGTAATTTACTCTAAAAATAATATATATATATATATCTAAAATGTTCATACAAATTATTCTTGAAAATGACAAGTAACAGTTAAATAGAAGAGTGATGGTTAGAAGAAATTACAATCCATATGAGACACTTGCCGTCGTAAAATTTATTAATATTTAGTGTAGTTATGAAAAATTATTAAAAATTAAGAGTAGTTATTTATGAAGTTTTTTTATAAATATATGAACTTGTAATTATTATACATTTACACACAACTTGACAAACTGTCTCTATTTTTTTAAATAATTAAAAAAAAAATAAAGACAATTTGTCAAGTTGTGTATAAGTATATGATATCTTTTATTTATTTGTAATTTTCTTTTCAGAGTCTATATAAGTAGTTTGTAGTCATTTATTGGTTCTCTATTAAAATAATAAAATTTTAATTTTATTACTTTTTATCCAATTCTCTATAATTTTTCTAATAAAATTATGAAATAAAGCAAAATATGCAGAGCAAATATTTGAAATAGATTTCTTTTCAAAGAGATCAGTTTGATTTTTTTTTTAACAACCCCCAGACCCTAAACGGCGCACATACCCCTATTCGGCGACTCCCTCTTTCGTCGGCGACCCCGATTCTCGACGGCGACACCCAGATATCATCGGCCCAGATCTCCTCAACGCCGGTGACCCAACCAGACCTCGTTGGCCACCCATCCGGCCTCCTCCACATCAACACCGACTCCTGTCGGCCAATCCAGACCTGGCCGACCCCCTATGGAGCTGGCTTCTGCGACACTTGGCGGATTTCGTTGTCTCCCAGTAAGATTTCCTACTGCCACTTTTAAAGAAAATCTCCCTCCTCTCTCTGCCATCAGATGTCCAAGACGAAGGCCACCATCTTTCGATTTTAAATTCAAAGGCAAGTCTTTCTAGCTCCTCTTTACTTCATTACTCATGTTTCGTTGTTTGGTTGCTGAGAAAGGAAAATATAATATGGAAAGAATCAAACTTTTATGCAGAAACAAAAGAGTTGTTAGAAGTTATTCACTTCATTTTAGAAGCCACCAGACTTATACTCATGCGGGATATGTTTCACTCTACTTTTTGGAAACAGAAATTGTAACCTTGTGTCGATTGTTAGAAAAAAGATACGTTGGCCATAGCTGCGATGCCGTTGTAAAAACGCAACTGAGGAATGAGATTTTGATGAATATGTGATTGTTGATTTTCTTAACAGGGCATTGATGATGTCTGACACTGAATGCTGAATTGATATTGTTCTTCTTCTAACCTTCTCCCCCATTTTCTCCTGATAACATTTTTTAAAAAAGTTTTTGACTCCTTTTTCCCATCATATCTTTTCAAATGCATTACCTTTTTTCAGTGTAGTTAGTTTTGTTTAATGAATTTTGCTTACGAAAAAAAATTCATAGTGGTTTCACAAGTGTGCTGAGAACTGGACACACCCCTCTCACATGGGGTGGGTCTCATAGTACTAGTGGGACTCTTCCCAAGTGAGAGGAGTGTGTGTAGTTATGTGTATGCCTGTATGGCATCTATGCACTTGGAATTCTTGTATTAGTATTTGTCTACGTGTATAGCCTTTGATTTGTTATTAGTATGAGTTTTGGTAGGTGCACCTTGCACAAAACCTGACACAACATTCTCACATGGAGTGGGTCCTATAACACTACCGGTGGGACCATCCCACGTGAGAGGAGTGTGCGTGGTTATGCTCATGTGAGAGGAGTGTGTGCGGTTATGTGTATTGTGTACGGTGTCTGTGCACTACTGGTAGGACCCATCCCACATGAGAGGAGTGTGTGCGGTTATGCCCATGTGAGAGGAGTGTGAGCGGTTATGTGTATGGTGTCTAGGCATTTTTGTATTAGTATTTGCCTACATGTGTAGCCTTTCGTTCTTTATTTCTTTCTTTTTCCCCATTTTTTATAATAGTTTTAGAGACCTTTTTTTTTTCTTGTAGCAAAAAGTCACAACTGTTGGTACGTGCAGAAAATCACATGTATAGCATCAAATGAATCTATCTTAAGCTGTATCGAACTTATGATCCCATTCAAGCGCTTTGCATGCTAATAAAATACTGGTTGACCATTTCCCTTACCTCCACAAAATAAATCTACGCAAATGATGTGGGTAATTAAGACAAAAGTAGAAGCCAATTGGGACTGATCGTGGTTTTTTCTGTTCTAGGTTGTTGCTTGCAAATTAATCCAGTCAGGCTGCAGCAATATTCTCATTCAGGTGTAATTGGTGATACAACTACAGTACAAAATGACTGCACGGAAGAACAGATGTCATCTTTTGATGCATCTGATCCCTCATCTAACGATCGAGAGCTGACAAAGGATAATGATCAAAGGGACGGAAAAGATGATATTGAGGCCTTGGACGAACATAAGATGACTCGAGTTTGCAACAAGCTAATTGATGTTTTTATGGTTGACAAGCCCAGTACAACAGATTGGAGAAGGTTACTTGCTTTTAGCAAGGAATGGAACAATATCCGACCTCACTTCTACAAGCGCTGTCAGGACCGAGCAGATAGTGAGGATGATCCTGGGATGAAACACAAGCTATTGCGGCTTGGAAGGAAGCTGAAAGAGGTAACCTATTATTTACTTGTGCATATACATGCGTGCTAGCTAATCCCAATTGATTGGGACAAAAGGGATAGTTTGGTTTATGCATATGCATGCATGCATACACATTTTTGAAAGGTCAATCAAATTGTGGAATGGTTGTTTCCTAGTCATGTGGATTAAGAATGATTTTCTGAGAGCAAGTTGATGCTGTAAGTCTGTTTGCTTTTCATCTTAATGCCTAACATTGAAATCTTGTGGGCATCTTATGAATGGATGATCATCTTATTCTCTTCCAAATGAATCCATGTGCAATGAAGATGTCTGATTATGCAATTTCCCTCTCCTTTTCTATCTATGGTACTTTTTTAAAGCTACACCATTGTCAGTCAATCATTCTGAGGCTGGTGTGGCCATGTTAGGTTCTATTTGAGTGTGTACTGTTGTTATTGGAGTACTCACTTGGAGCGTTTTTGCCCTAGGTTGATGAAGATCTCCAAAGACATAGTGAACTTCTTGAAGTGATTAGGGGGGCACCATCTGAGGTCGGTGAAATTGTTTCCAGGCGGCGTAAAGATTTTACAAAAGAATTCTTTGTGCATCTTCACACTTTAGCAGAATCTTATTTTGACAATCCAACTGAACAAAATGGTGAGACTAAGTGCTGTTTGATTCTCACTGTTAGGTTTCTATTTGTTCAAATATTATGTCTCAAGTCTTTAATCCTTTTAGATGGAATCATTACTTATATTGAACTGTTTTAAATTTTGTTGCAATAGATAGTTGGTAGATAAGCAACAAATTTTATACCCTTGTCCTTTCCTACGTGAAGCATGATGTTGCTCCTTTTTACGGTTGAATGTTAGTTTGAAGTGACAAGTTGATCCTAATCTTTGACCTTGTGACTGGCTGAAAATTTCATAAGGCATTGCCATTTGCCAACTAAAGCAGAAAGTTTACGGAGGGTTGTTTTTTGTCGGAGATAGATCTAACCTTCTAGTATTATTTGCACAAAGTGGCTACTTTAAGGCTTGAATGCGGGTAATCAGACTCGACATTTCAAGCTTTTGCCATTGCACCAAGTAACTCCCCTAAAAACCTTGCCACATATTAATAAAAGAATGGGAGTGAAGATGAGGCTAACCTCGGTAAATATATAAGTATGCATAATTGCATGTTATTGTCACAATTTGATAATAAAACTGAGGTCCAGGTTGGAATATGTGGCTTTATTTATAAACCAAGTCAATCCTTCATGCTGTCATGCAAAATGAAATAAGGGAAAAAATGATCTAGGCAAATAACTCGGGCTGGTCCAGGCCTGGCTTGATCACATGGCCCAAAATATTGGAGTCTTTTTGGCTGGATTTAGAATTGCTATCTGTAATTTATATCTTTAAGGCAGTGGATGGCACTGATATTATCTCTGTTTTCATACATGAGTAGCTGTAGCAAAGCTTGGAAACATGTGCTTGGCTGCTGTACAAGCTTACGATACTGCATTGGAAAGTATTGAAGCACTGAATGCTGCAGAGTTAAAATTTCAAGACATAATTAATTCTCCTTCTGTAGATGCTGCTTGCCGAAAAATAGACAATTTAGCTGAGAAAAATGAACTTGATTCGGCATTGGTGCTCATGATCACAAAAGCCTGGTCAGCTGCCAAAGAGTCAAACATGATGAAAGATGAGGTAAATTGAATGCTTTCCTTAGAACAGGCATACCTTTATTTATTTCCATTTGTTGGTGTGCTCTGTGTGATTCAGTCTTGTGAATTGAAAAGTATTTGATCATGGTTGAAACTTAGCCACCCATAAGAATTTGATGGGGAATAAGATTTTGAGAGAGAAAAAGTGAAAGAAAACAAGGAAGAGAAAGGAAGAAGGGCAGAAATATGTAAAATATATACATTCTGTTAGTTTTGGAGCAGTGAGAAAGAAAAAGTGAGAAGAATAAACTGGGACATGAAGGAAGAGGAGATAAGTATTTAATACACACACACACACACACATTATATTCTGTTTGCATTTTTTACCGAATGGCCTTTGGCCCAACAGCATGGGTGTTACACTACCAAATGGTGGGTATGGGGTTCAAGTCGTGCGTGTGTTTTTTCTGTTGAAAAAAAAAAGATTATTCTCTTTATATTTTGGGTTCGAGTGCGAGTTTAAATAAGTTTATTATGGTTACAATGATATCAAAACTGACTCTCTTGGTTTTAAAGTGGAGGTCTGCTGGTGAAGAGTATACTGAGAGTTAATGAGTGCTCTCTCAGAGTATACCGCATGTGGGTTAAGGCTGCGTGCATCCTACCCTTTCCCCACCCTGGGGGTATGGGGTTCAAGCCGTGCGTGTGTATTTTCCTATGAAAAAAAAGGATTATTCTGTTTGTATTTTGGATTCGAGTGCGAGTTTAAATAAGTTTATTATAGTTGTAATGATGTCACAATTGACTCTCTTGAAATAAATAAGTTTATTATAGTTGTAATGATATCACAATTGACTCTCTTGGTTTTCAAGTGGAGGTCTACTGGTGAAGAGTATACTGAGAGTTAATCAGTGCTTTCTCGTAGTATTTTGTTTTCTCACTGCCCGTGGGGTAAGGCTGCATACATCCTACACTTCCCCGACCCTGAGTGCGGGAGCATCTTCTTCTTCTTTTTTTTTTTGCTTTAATTTTTTTTTCCTGTTGTGCATCTGGGTTTTGGAGTTGGAAGTGGGGGGCGTTTTTTTGTGTGGAATTAACTTCATTCATGATCCTGTCTTAATACTTTACATTTAATCATGTTGTGGGACATGGTTAATCATCTGCATTTTATTTTGTTTATCTTAATTTCCATTGAACGTTAATTTTTTTTTTTTTTTTTACATCACATGCTTCATAATGATGCCATTACCTGCTGGTAGATATTTATATTATATGAATGAAGTCTTCACCAAGTAATTTGATAAACAGTAAAACTGAACCAGTTTGGTCCAAATAAATCTTTAAGAGTAGCGTATAGGCTAGTATAATTATTCCAACCTCTTGGTGGAAAAGTAAATAATGCAAAGACTTATTTCAAATGCACATCTAGAGCGAAGTCGGATGATGCTTTGGTATTACACTGAAATGTTTCTTTAGCTGTCATAATTTATTTGTCTGTTCTATTGCAGGTAAAAGATGTATTATATCATTTGTACAAGACTGCCAGAGGAAACCTTCAGAGGCTTATGCCAAAAGAGATTAGGATACTCAAGTATCTGATCACAATTGAGGATCCCGAGCAGCAATTGTGTGCCCTAAAGGATGCATTCACCGCCGGAGAAGAACTTGAAGGGAAGGATATAGACTGCCTATACACGTATGCTATTTGAAACTTCTTCTTACTTTTAATTGTTTCATATTGAAATATAAATGCCACCAAATCATATGTTCTCTAGATGGAAATTGAAAACCAATGTCCTTAGTTTCCACAGCGTGGTTTTGAAGGCCCAAATATGACAGTTTCTACTCGAGCAGTATTTCTGTCTTAAATATCGTTTTTCACAGAATAATGCATTGACCAGTGGGTAGGGTTTTTCTGTCTCGTTCAATGAAATACTATTCCCCTTGTGTCCTGTTTTTTAATTCATTTTGAGTGTTACAAGTGATGGTGATCCTCCTAACAGGACACCGGAGAAATTGCATACATGGATGAAGGCTGTGGTAGATGCATATCATTTCAGCAGTGAAGGCACCCTTCTAAGGGAAGCAAGGGATTTGATGAACCCAAAGATCATCAAAAGACTGGAAGAGTTGAAGAAGCTAGTCCAAGACAAATTCATGTAACCGTTAGTCATACTTGGAAGGTTAAGCATACATTTTGTGTTTCCTCAAGTTACCAATGTCAAAGGCTGCCTCTCCCTGCCCCTACAACTTTCTGCATGATTATAGATGACAGAGTTCAAAGGTCAATTAGCTTCAATGATGTTGCTCGTGTTCGATTTACCTTTGCTGGAAATACTGGATACAGAGGTTACATTAGAACTTCTACACATCGTTTTGACAGATACGCATGATAATCTTAAAGGAAGATTAGACTGTAGTAATTCGGAGGTACCTGTTAGTTTTCATGTATGTAGGCCTTTCTTTCACGTTTTCTGATTGTATATCATACTCTATTACAAATTCAGGATGAACGCATGATTCATGGAACTCTGCTCTATTTTTACCGTTCAAATAGATTATGGCGTGTTTGGTTATAGCTTAAACAATTGTATGGTTAATCTTTGGTCAGATGGTAGGTGAAACAGCATAGGGCCTGAATCTCTAGAAGTCAAGAGGGCGTATGGTACACGATTGGAACTAAAATCAGGTTAAGGCATGTGTCATGTGTATATAGTGGAGGGCATCGTCAGACATTTTTTTTTTATTGAAGTTATGTTTGGATGTCAGGAATCTCGGGCTAAAATGAAAATGTGATTTGATCTACTGATTTTTACTCTTTCTCATGGTAATATTAGATTTTAGGGTTAATAATAAGAAAATAAAATGTTGAGCTCTAATAAATTCTTTATAAAAACACTTTTTTGGATGAAATTTCTGAATTAATTTAAACATTTGAATATGATTACTGTAGATATTAAACTCCTATAGGTATTTGATTCCTAACATGTGACAATTAGTTATTAGTGCGATGCTGTTTTTTTTTTTTTTTGGGAAAACCTATTATGCTGACATTTTGAAATATGGACCTGAAGACAAACAAACCAAACCTCCTCATGACAGAAGAAAATTTCCCAGGCCGAATCCACCTGCTGGTGAAAGAGAAAGGGAAAGGGGAAACTAGAAGAAATGAATGAAAGAAGTAAATCTGATTAGTATTAGCTGATGCTAGAGTGCAGCAGAGCTTGTTCGTCGCAGCTGGAATCTGGGCTTGGAAGCTGAATGCAAAGACAAAAGCATGTTCATTTCCTGCTTATATACACCAAGAACATCAAATAGAGGGGATTCAGTGGTTCTGCCAGCAATCTTTGTCTTAAATTTCACAATTTTTTTAATATTTTTTCTTAACGAAAGAATTCCCTCAAGGCAGGGCTTTTGGAACCCACCCTTGAGAGGTAAATTTTTATGTTCTTGTAAATCACAGGTTTTGGTAATTCGATTAAGTCACAGCTCTTTCACAAGGAGCCAAATAAAAAATCGGGAGATTCTGAATACACACGCTTTTTTTATTAGTACACCCACAACCATGCATTGAATATTTGTACACGATGCATAAAAATTTATACTGACGAGTGTAATAAGTAAAGAAGTATGTGCATTTAGAATCTTCTTGCAATACATTCGAGAATACGATTGGTTTAAATCACTCAGTTATCATGACAAGTAAATCTAGTGCATTTTTCTGGTGCTCTTTTAGGTTTTAAATAGACTCAGATTGATAGCGGTGATACAACTATGTCAGTGATAAAGTGATGTTTGAGAGTTGTACCTTATGCTGTTGGAGCCAAACGTTTGTTTTCCTCAAGTGAAACGCCTTCTGCTCCAATTGATTTGTGTAAGCCTACAATCATGAAAGAAAAGAGATCAAAAGATTGGTACCAACAACAAACTCAAATTGACTGTGAAAGGGCAATTTTCATGATGAGCTTCAAAGAAAATGAGTAAGCTAAGCTAACTCCGGCACCCACCTGCTTCCTTGCTCTTGATCTAGCAGCCGACTCTCGGTTCTTGATCATCCTTTTCTGCTTCCTCTCGATGGTCTTCTCCATCGCCTCATCTGTAAACGAGTCATTTCTTCGAACACCTACCTGACAATGCGAAGAACTCGCCGGCACCATTGCCATTGGTAATGCCAGATGGCTCTTCGGGTTCTCAAAACCCAAAAAATTTCTTGGTGAATCGGGCGAAAACTTGAACCAATCTGCCTGTTGATAAGAGACCACAACCATTGGATCAATTGCCATTAACGGCGCATGAGGATCACCGGCCGGGGCCAAAAGATTCTCAATTCTAGTCTCCCCGACAATCAGTTGCTGCTGAACCGATTTGTTGTTCTCGGCGGCACGGACATGCTCTTGATGAACGATTTCCTTCAAGACCTCATCGACAGTTTTTCTGTTCAGCGTCCCATTCAAATTGAAATTCCCAAGAAAGATTGAAGCCGGCGGTGATGACGACGACGAAGAAGAAGAAAGGTTCTGCAAGTGCAGAGCTTCTTCTTCGGGAGAGATCACGTTCTTGACCAAATCGTCCAAGTTCATAGGGTTACAAGGCTTGCCTGAGTTACCCAATCGACTCTCAACTTCTTCGAAATTAATCGAACCATGTCGAACCAAAACTGGAATATGAGGTCCCTGACTCTCGATTGGAGACGCCATCGCTCTGTAACCCATTCAATCAACACTAGTTTATTCCAAATTTGTCCGTGACTTGCAAGAAAAAACGAATTCTGGTGATCATAGGGCAGAAAGATGAGTGCATAACCCAACACTTTAAGTCAATTTAACTGATATTAGTCGAAATCATTATTATGGAGGCTGAAAAATCTTATTCGAAGAGAAAAAAGTTACGAATGGAAAGAAGGATTAGAAGCGCAATCTGTGAAACATAAAAATCGAGGAATCCATTAGAGACGATGGGATTCACAGAAGAGAATATATATATGCATACATACAGAGAGAGGGAGAGAGAGAGAGAGAGAGTTAGTTCTGATCTTAACAGCCAAAACGGATTTCCATGCTAGATTGGTGGGATGGAGAGTAGAAAATGCCACATTTTGAGAGAGAAGAGTCCGAGAGAAAGTAGGAAGAGAGTGTGTTGAGAACAACCAGTATATTAACGGCTTTCGCATTTTGACATTTATGATTTTTTATATGACTAAAAATTTTGATTTTTAATAGTTTTAATTTTTTTAAATGAAAATAAAAAATTAAATTATTTGAGATAATTTTTTTTAGTATATTTTTGATTTTTATTAAAATATTTAAAATATCTTTAATTTTAGTTTTTAAGTTGTAGTATAAGAGATATTGACACGATTTTTATTTTTATTTTTGTGAGCATAATTGACTTTTTTACGTGAAAATATTATAGTAATTTTATTTGAAAAAAAAATAAATTATTTACAATATGTATTGATTTTTTTAATTAAAAAATAAAAAAATTAATTATTTATTTTTTTGAAATCAAACAAAAGACCTCTTTGAAAAAAATCAACTTAAAAAGTATTCTAAATCGGCCTTAAATGTTTTTTACTCAGGGGAGTATGTAGAGGACTGGTACTTGCTTTTTTTATTATAATTATTTTTTAAAAATATTTAGGACACATAAATACATTAAAATTCACAAGTGTTATAGATTTCAATACAAACTATGGCCAAGATTTAATTTATGTGATTGATCTATCTTTGAATTTTGTGTATGTTGTATTACTTATATTTTTTATCGTAAAAAGATTTTAAAAAATACTTAGAACACATAAATTTAATTATAAAAATCACAAAAATTGAATCTTAATCATTTATTTGCATTAAAATTTATAACTGTTGTAAATTCTAATTCAAATGATGACCAGAATCTAATTTCTAATATTGATATGTGACTGGATTATGTAAATGTGGTATTGTTGCAAAAGATTTACCATAAGAGCATCGCTATCAAGAATTATGTTTTGTTTGGTTTTGATTTATATTATAGATTTTTAACTTTTTTGTTTGAAGTTATTAAAAAATCCACTGTTAAATCACAACTTCTTTTTTTTTTTTTCCTGCATAATAGCTTAGAATCACTTTTTCAATTATTAGGCCTTAATTGACAATTTTAACTTTTATTTTTTTAGCTAAAAATACAAAAAAAATAAGATTATTCGTTTGGCAAAAAATTAAAAAAACTAAAAAGCTAAAAAAATCAAATCAAAATGCAAACTCTCAGAATATCTAACTCAAACTCCACTACTTTTAAAATACAATAATACCATATATTCATAACTTATTAGTACCACTGTTAACTACATATAATTATTAATATTAAATATATAGAATGATAAATTTATTTATTTAAAATAAAAAATTTTAAAAAAACTAATTTTTTATGCAAACAATTAATTTAAAAAAAATTAACTTAAATACTAAGTTATCAAATAATTTATTTTAAATTTAATTTAACTTTTCAACTAAAAATATGAAAAAAAATTAACTTTTAAAATCGTTACGAATTGGATCCTAAATAAACTTTTGGTTAATTTGACTTAAAATGAAAAATAAAAAATAAAAAAATAAAAAAAAGCTTTAAACGAGATTAGCAAATAAAGCTGTAGTCGAACATTATGTAAGAGAGAG
>JAOTRH010006989.1:34585-52636 GCA_034768845.1 Heliamphora exappendiculata
AAAAAATAAAAAAATAAAAAAAAGCTTTAAACGAGATTAGCAAATAAAGCTGTAGTCGAACATTATGTAAGAGAGAGCTTTCACAAAAATCGCAAGCCCATCAATTTATTTTGGCGTAGATTGGGATGGGTAATATTAACAAAAAAAAAGAAGCAGCAGATGCGCTGTGACACCCTAACCTTAAAAATACTAATAATCATAATAAATACTAATAATCATAATAAATGATCAAAAATAATTAATTATTATAAGATCTTAAGTATTTTATTTTATTCTTGCTACTAAATCCAATAAATTAAAGATTTTTTTACTTCAATAATTTTGAGATTAACTTTGAAATTAACACATCTAATGAAAAGTTAAAACAAAAATAAATAAATAAAAGAAAATCTACAAATTCTAAAATCGCAAAATAACAATAAAAGACTATTTTGAATTTATGAGAATTTTTTAAGTTTAAATTTTTATAATTATTAAAAATATTAGTAATCGAAAACTACAACAAGAAAACATATAATAGATAGAAAATTCTAGTGATATTCTAATTATACAATAATTCATGAAAATATATTAAAAATATATACTTAAAATTTTTAAATTTTTTTGAATTAAAAATTTTATATCAAAAATTTTATAATGTATTTATATATAAATTCAATAAATCATATGTGTTAAATACAGCTGTTATCCAAAATCACAGCTGTCCTTATCCAAAACCGATGCCTATAAACACCGGTTGTGCTCAAAGAATTGACATCAAAAAACAAAAAACCTCTTATATATATACAATTTGAAATCTATATATAAAAATTATATATATATATATATAAATTCTCTTCAATCAGAAGCTTTCTGCCCAAGAAACGTGCAACCCCCACCCCGCACAACACGTCCTCCCCTACACCCATTGCGGCACGCCGAGCGACCACCAGTCGATCCTACCACCGCCCACCGCTGTCACGAGACACCGCCGGTCTCTGCTCTCTTCTCTCCGTTACTCTCTGCTCTCTCGATCTCTCTCTCTATTTCTCTCTTTGTCATCTCTGTCTCCTATATATATATATATATATATATAATATGAAATTGTGCTGTGTGCGTGTGTTTGCTGTGTGTGTGTGTTTTGCATAGTTACGGTTTGGGAAATATTTGGTTGCTGTTGATTTATTTGAAGTTGCAACTAATTTACATAGTTAAAATTAATTAGTATCAAAAGTTTCTATTTAGTTTTTAATCTAAGTTTTTTTTAATTAAAATAATTAAGTTGAAAATTAAAACAAGTATTCTAACATAGTTTAACTAAATAAATAAATAAAATAAAATAAACTAGTATCTTTCTTTACGTAACCTAAAATTCTTAAAAAACTAAGTTTTTCTATTCTTTTTTTTAACTTTAATTAATTAATTTATTTCTGACAAGATTTTGACGAATTTTAATCAAACTTTACAAAAGTCATATGAGTCTTCTGATATCTGAGTTAGTTGAATTTTCGATTATCACTTAATAATGATATTGAGGTGCACCACAATTATATTGTTGAAATGATTATGAAAATGTGATATGATAAAAATAAAAATAATAGTATAAATGACGTCCCGACCGTCGAGGGATGATAAAGTATTCTAGCAAGGTGATGTAATAAGGGCGACGGATTACGATCAGATGACTAGAAAATGATCATTTTTTACTGTGGGATAGCTCTCCGAATTTCTGGTGCCATTTTTTTCGATATCATTATAATAATAGAAAACGGATAATAACTCAAATATTTATGCATTCACACTAGCTTTGCTAATAGTGTTGTTAAACTTATTTTTTAGTTGACGTGTAAAAATCGGCTGGAATGGATGCATCTTGTAGCCTTATTTTTCCTCTTATATTGTACTCATGAGCATTAATATATTTTGAGTATATGCACTGGTAAGCTCTGGAAAATGTTGTAAAGGTACTCGCTTAGTTTTTGGTGGAACTAATAAAATATAAAATTTTATATGTAAAAAAGAGGAAACAAATTGTAATGAGGTCTCGGATGAATTTCTTTTAATTCACTTGTCGGTCAAGAACGCCATTCGTAGAAATAGGTCGTGAAATGAGCATAAATTCTTTTTAAAAATTATGTATTCTATAAATTTTTTAAAAATATTTTTAAAAAAATTGAAGCTTTTTACCCTTTTTGAAGTTTAATTAATTTTATAATTAAAATAAAAAATTACAAAAAATCTATTTTATTAAATGGCAATTATCAATATTCACATAATCACCATAATTAATAACAAGATATGTTATGACAGAGTTTGGTTGTTTTGTTTTTGGTAATAATGTTTTGCTTAATTTATTTTATGTTATTTTTCGTTATCCTTAATAAATTTGCAGAAAATGATATGCATTAATTAAGTGATCACTTTATTTTTATAGTAAAAAATGATATACATTATACAATATCACATTAATAGAAAATGATACACGTTAATAGTGTTTTGGTTAATCTATTTCATATCGTTTTTCGTCATCTTTGTTAAAATTGTAAAAAATAATACACATTAATTAAATGATCGTTTTATTTTTGTAACATAAAATGATATGCATGTCACGATGATAGTTTTAAAAATAATTAACGTTGAACAATGTCTTGAAATGGTGTTGATGCATGTGTATTTTTTTCCTAAAATGACACAATTTTTTAAAAATCTCGTGTGCATTATTTTGTCTTGAAAATCACATATAATGAAACCTATTCAATGTACATATATCATTTAATATTACACATAAATGATTGTAAATATGTTGTTTTTCGTCATCTTTACTAAAATTACAAAAGATGTTACACATTAATTGAATGACCGCTTCATTTTTATATAATGTGAATGACCGTTTCATTTTTATAACATGATAAATCTCTTATTACATATTCATACCAGGCCAAAATCTTGAATGTGTAAATTTAGCTTATTAGCTTATTTGTTTATTTGACTTTGTAAATTTTTCGTCTTTAGTAAATTTTTTTCATCATTTAGTCAAACTATTATACTTTTTAGATTTCTCTCATTGAGATGAGTTAGAAAAATAAAATTTTTTGATCAAAATATAAATTTTTTTTAAAAAAAATAAAAATAAACAAAAATAAACTAATATACCAAATCCTATAATGTTTAAGCTAATATCAGTTAATAAGTCAATAAGTAAATTTATCATAACAAGACCTTTATATATACCCCATTCGTTTAGCATTAATACGCGCACTCCTTCGTGCATGTATACATATATAATTTTTTTATTTTAATTTAACTAAAAATGATAGTATTTATAAAAAAATTATACAAGGAGATTCAAAATGAAACTACTTTTATAATAGACTTTATCTCCATTAAAATTGGTTAAATAAGACCAAGTCGTGAATCACCTTTATTCTATTGTTATAATTATTTATTCTAGCTGAGGGAGCATTGTTTGTATCAGATTTTCTTATTTATTCTAGGTGAGGTAGCATTGAGATAAGAATTTATTTACTTATTTTTATGCTATTTATTTTTATTTTTAATATTTTTTTATCTTTCAATAAAAATATATTTTTTTATTCATCTTATTTAAAAGAATTAAAAAATTAAAAAATTAAAAAAAAGTTAAAACAATATAATAATTTAATTTTTTTATTATTTTTGTTTTTTATGAAATTTTTAAATTTTGAGCCTGGAAAATACTTTTTTGGTTTTTTTAATTGAAATAAATAAAAATAATAAATTTTTTTGGTCAAAAATACTGATAAGCTATCCCAAAATAGCCCCTAACATAGGCTGCAATTAGAATATTAATTATTTCTTGATTATCTTATCAAGACAAATAAATAATAATAATTTTTTGTTTTCTTGAGGGAACTTGGGCTCTCCCATTTGGGTTACTTGGGATATAACTAATGTTCACTAAGTTATATTATTTATTATTATTTAAAAAAATATTCTAATTTTTTAATAGTACTCTCACAAAGACATATGTTTTGTTATTGATATTATGATGATCATTTTATTAAGTTACCCGTCTCGCATGTGGAATGAGAAAAGAGGGAGGAAGGGGGAATTTGAAATTCCAAAATTAATTTATTTAAAATCTTAAAATTTAATCGAAATTATTTATTATGTTGAACTTTTCGAAGAGATAATTCCTATAAAACAATTTGGTCTATTGAGAATCATTATCTATTTGATAAAAAGATGATACATTGGGTGGAAAATGACACACTAGCTGTTCATTGTTTGGACTGATCGTGGCTGCAAAGAGAGAAAGATGATAACTTGGTTGTTGATGGTCTAACTTGCTAATTTTGTTTGAGGTGGTCGTCGTTTTCTTTTTTGTGGCTGACGTCATCTTCTTGGGGGCTTGGATTGTCGGCTTCTCTCTTTTGTTTTTTTTTTTTTTCAGCGAGTGCAGGTCTCTATTAAAGAGAGAGATTGAATTTAGATTTTCAATCAGTAAAAGTCGGTGAGACGGTGACAGGTGGAGCAGGGAAAAGAGGGTCCTGAGTGGGTGTAAAGAGGTGGACATTTGGCTAAGGGTAAATTTGTCCATTCATCTTTTTTTGTTTGGTGAGTAAATGATAATTTACGAATGAATTAAATTGGTACATAAATAATAAAATAAAAAAATATAATTATATTTTAGAGAGTAAAAATAATAAGTATTATTACTTTTAAATATAAAAAATATATATTTAATTAATCCAAAATAAAAATAACTAACAATTGGAACAAATTAACCAAAAACAAAATCAATGTCGTCCGGACAAACTAACCCAAACATAAACAAATGTCACGTGACTACTTGTCTTTCACTCTTCAAGCTGAGCAATCTATGCTGTTGTTGCTTTCGAGCCTACACATGGCTACTAAATTGCACATGTAAATTATAATTTATAGTAAAAATTATAAATATATAATAAAAATTATAATTTATAATTAAAATAAAAAATATTTATAATTTATAATAAAAATTATAAATATTTTAAAAAAATATAATTTATGATTAAAACTAAAAAATAAAAACTAAAAAATATTAACATTTGTGTTTTCAAACACCCCGCAGATAACTAATTAAACATCAATTACATATATTAAGTACACATATAATTAATTAAAAATTAATTTTAAAAATTAAATCTTAACTATTTATTTATATTAAAATTTAAATAATTATTAATTTAAATATAAATAAATTGTTAAAATTAACTTTTTATAATTTCTACAATCAATTGTCTGGATCATAAAGCCGAAGCTTTATATATTATATTATTGTTTTCACCTCTTCAATCGGCGGCTCCAAACTCTCCAACTTGATGCTTGTGGTCCTCCTCAAAACCCTAATTTTCCCTCTCTCTCTCACTGCACCTCTCTGTCTATACGTATATACCCTTATTTATATATACATATAACTATATAACAATCACAGTTGAGTGGTTGAAGAACATAGCAATGGAGGTTGCGGCGGGGCAAATGCGCAAACAGGACGAGTTCGCTGTAGCCTCCGTATCTGAGCTCACTTCTTCTTCTTCTTCTTCAACGGCTTCTGCTTCGCCTGTTGTGGCTCGATTCAGCTTCTCTTCTGGAGCGGTAGAGCTTCTATTCTGCAGAGACTCTGAACCAAACGAGGCTATTCGCGTTGGTCTTCGAAATGCGCAGGTTAGCGTTTCTCCTCGGAGAATTCAAGATTCGTATTTGTTTCGTTATTGAGAAAAAAAAGAGGCAGGCAAATTTCTGTTCAATAACACTTGACTAAGGGAAATAGTGTTCTTGGAGTTTCTCGTTTGAACGAACAATTAAATAATTTTTACGATAAGTTTTTGAACTTCAGTTTTTCCATTTTCTCCTGCACTTTTTTGAGAACGGAAAAGAGGCCACCTAAAGCACTCTCTAACCCTTCATCTTTTCTTTCATCAAACTTGAGTAAATTTTTTGATTAAAAGCTTAATTTGAAACTATACACTCCAATGGTCATACGCATGTCTTTCACTAGATCTTTTAAAACATTTCCAACTTATCCTGAAAACACATTTGAACACCATTTTTGGTGAAAAATTGAATGGTCCAACCCTTCATCTTTTAAACATTTTTCATCAAATCTTTTTTAAAATTCCGAACTTATCCCAAAAGTTTCTTTTACTAAATTTGGCCAAAAACTTCTTTGTTTATTTGATTTGGTGAAAAATTATGTTTTTTCTTGATTTGGTATGGGTTTGATGAAGGGTGGAGCTTAATTTTAGCTCATTTTTCATCAAATTTAAATTTAATGAAAAAAAGGTGGAAGGGTTGGAGATGTTCTAATGTTGCTTTATTTGGCGCTATTATGGTTATTACAGAAATGCTAAAAACCCATAATACTTGCCCATAAATTTAGCCTCAATTTAAAATGAACAGTCCAAATTAAACATTAAACTGTTTGTGATGTGGGTAAATTTATGGGTAAGTTTTATGAGTTTGTAGGATTACTGTATTATTATTAATTACTTTTTTGTAGTAGTCAGAATTTTATATTTTTGCACTAAAAATTCCATTGATTGTTTGTGAGAATTTACGGATTATGGTAGCAGTGTTGATAGCAGTGTATTCAGAAAGAAGTAAAACTGACGGGTAGCTTTATTTGATTGTATTGTCTCTTTTCAGCTTTTCAAGTTAAGCCCTGTTGAGTCAGTATGCATATCTGAAGGTTCTGAAATCAGTAAAGGGGTATGGAATTTAGTTTTTTTCCCCCTTCTGATATATAAGCTGGACACAGTTTTTGACAGCATATAATAGTTTTATTTCTCCTTTCCGCTGTTTATTTTAGTTAACTTGCTTGCAAATGTAGTTCACTAGACTCCGGGGTTTGAATGCTATTATCCCTGTACTTAATTCTCATGTTGAATTCAAAATTTTATCACTATGGCTATAGTGAGAACATGTAAAAAATTACATTTTGGTGGCTTTATGTTGCATTATGGTTTTGCACTGCTAAATATGTGTATGTTTGTTAACCTTTCTACTTTTGGACCAGAAATCATATTCAAGGGGAATCACCATTCAATTTAGAAAGGACGAGGAAAGTAGGGCCTTCCATTGTGCATTTGAGCAATGGAAGAAGGAAGTGGTTGCTCAAGGTGCTCTTTTGATATCCACGTGTAGTTTTTGTTGAAAAACTAAATAGAATATTTAGTCAAATTTATACACAATTTTGTGGTTCTTTGGAACTCTTCTTCATCTTTATCTCCTCCTCTTTTTTTCCCCTCCTTTTCCCCTATTTGCAGCTTGCACTGTATTCTTTTTTTGTTGTTGCACAATTGGGTATTGTTTGGTCAACTTCACTGATTTACTTGTAATTTTGTACAAAGAACGGTTGCATCTCAACGGAACCTTAAATGAGGTGAAGCTTCTTTTTGAAATCATCCACGCCAACTTATTTTGAATACGCTTGAATAAAATTGTGCCCTAAGCATGAGGATTTTTACATGCTTCATCCGTGTCAGGCTTACATTTATCACTAACACCTCATGGATACTCCCAAAGATGTGTCTGGTACCTTGGTAACATCTCACTTACCCAAATTAAATTTCATTGTTTTGGACACTTTATCTACCCACCTCAAACACCCTAGCAGATAATCCCCAAGTTCATGGGTCTTTATTTTTGTTCGGGAAATTTGGGCATTATATTCATTAAACCACAAGTCAAGCTTGCGTTGTGCATTTTTTGATACAGGACACGAATGAATTTGTATGATTTAAGACATCAGTGTCAAAGTGGTAGTAATAAGCTTTATTTATTGCATAACATGAACTGCCGTCCTTCGTCCTTCGCACAATGAATATCTTTATTACAAATTGAGAGTATGAATCAAATTATCTACTTGTAAGTACTGGTTATATGAGAGTTATTTATATAAGAGTTAAGGGGTGCACAAGAGACCCGAGAAACCCGAAAACCGAATAAATTCAACCTCTATGGGTTGATGAGTTGGAGTTGGTGGACCTCTCTCTCTGTGGGGCTTTTACTTGGTGTAACAACCAAGATACATCTGCTATGTCTTGTATTGATTGTTTTCTGTTCTGCACTGGTGTTGGAAGGAGCACTTTTCATCAATTTCACAGGTTTCTTTGCCTAGGCCTTTGTTGGATCATGTACCTATTTCACTTGACAATGATGGGGTTTGATGGTGGAAAGCTCCTTTCAGGTTCGAGAATATATAGCCACTGGTTGGCGACTTCCGAGATAGAGTAGTTGAGGGGTGGGGTTGCTTTAATGTGGTTTGGACTTGGGAGTCTAGCTTTTATATTGTAGCATAAAAGTTAAAGTGACTAAAGACTGGGTTAAAGAGGTGGAATATAGAAGAGTTCGGTAGGCTTCATGTGCTGAAGACCAAGGCTCTCGCGAATATTTGTCAATTGGATACTTACTAAGGAGGAGGCTGGGGTTGTTGCATAGGAAAGGTGTCTGAGGAAAGAGTTGATGACGAAGTTTGGCAAGAAAAATTAGAGGAGATCAACTGGACGCAAAAATATAAATCTCTTTGGTTGAAGGATAGAGATAAACACCCATGTTTCTTTCATAAAATGGCTAATGATCAAAGACTGTCCAATTTGATTGAGAGGGTCATTGACGGAGCCGTCCTGATAGAGGAGGAAGACATTAGGGTGGGTATTGTAGATTTCTATCATAGGCCGTTTCAGGAGGAGGGTGGATGGAGGCCTTGTCTTGATGGTCTTCAGTTCGATTCTATTTTTATTGACATCGCTGAGTGGCTGGAGCTTTCCTTTTTTGAGGAAGAGGCTATTAGAGCTTTATGGGAACTGGATGGGAGACAAGCCTCATCTTGAGATGGTTTCACAATAACCTTTTTCCAATACTCTTGGGGTGTGGTTAAGGAAGATGTTATGGGTATGCATCATTCTTTCTTTAGACCAGGGACTTTTGATATGAAGCCTTAATGCTTCTTTTGTTGTCCTCATCTTCGTAAGAAGGGTGAGGCGGAAAATATTTAGTGATTTTTGGCCCATTAGCTTGTTAATTTCATTTTATACGTTTTTAGCTAAGGTTCTGGCTTTGAGACTTAAAAGAGTGTTTCACCCTGGGATTTTTGGAGGCATACAATTTGTTTGTGGGTGCCAGAAAATTATTGGATGTTGTGTAGGTGGCTAGTGAGTGTGTTGATTTTTGTTTGAGAAGCGGGATCTCGGGGATATCTGGGTTCTTGATGTTGAAAATGCATATGACCATGTGAACTGACACTTTCTTCTCTATCTCCTTCCGTAGATGAGTTTCAGAGAGAGGTGGGGAGCTTGGATTCGTTTTTGTATTTATTTGGTGTTTGTATGTGTTCTTGTAAATGAGACCCTGGCTTCTTTAAGGTGTCGAGGGGGTTGAAGCAGGGGGATCCTCTACCTCATTTGCTTTTCATTATTGTGATGGAGGCCCTTGGTCGACTTATTCGGGGTTAGGGATGGCAATTTCTCCCCCCCGTCCCTTCCCCGCCTGTCCCCGCCCCGTTTTGTACGAGTTTTTTCTGCTCTCGATAACAAACGAGGTGGGGATGGTATTTTTTCTCCCTGCCCCGTCTCTGATTATATAAAATAAATATTTTTTAAAATATTAATATACGTATAAAATATATATCTTATAAATATAATAAGTTCAAAATATTAAAATATTATATTTATCTCTAATTTTTATTTTTTATTTATTACATTTTGTATATTTAGTTATATTGATTCATAAATTATTATTTATTTATTATTTATAATTCTTATTAACATCACTCTTTTAAATTTTAAAAACTATCTCTGAAATATTCTTTTTCCTGCCCCATTTCCTGCTACTTCTCTGATATTTTTTTCCGTCCCCACCCCAATTAAATAGGGGGCGGGGATGGGGGACCTAATCCCCTGTCCCGCCTTACCCCATTGCCATTCCTATTCGGGGTGTAATGCAAAGTGGTTTGTTTTTGAGGTTGGTTTGACACATGGAGGCCTAGTATCTAGTTCACACCTTTTACATTATGATGGCACAGCGATATTTGTGGGGGACAGAACCAATTCAGTTGGGGTATCTCTGTTGTGTTCTCTTATGTTTCGAGACTGTTTCAAGCCTCTAGGTGAACTAAACTAAGTCAGAGATTATTCTAATCGGTGGAGTGCAAGGAGGTTGCGGTTATCTTCGGTTGTAAATTTGGGAATCTTTCAGTAACCTACTTGGGCCTTCCTTTAGGGACCATCTTTTAAGGCGAGAGCGGTTTGGGCTGGAGTGTTGGGAAAGTTCCAAAGAAGATTGGTTAGGTGGAAGCATCAGTATCTCTCTAAAGTCTAAGGGTAGCCGTCTTGCTCTAATCAAGAGTATCCTTTCTAGCCGTTCGACTTATTTTATGTCAGTTTACACTATTCCAGTGTCAGTTCTCAGGTGGTTAGAGAAGTTGCAAAGGAACTTTCGTTGGGAGGTGGGTGATGCCTCTAGATATCATCTGGTGGATTGCAATATTGTTTAGTTCCCTGTAAAGGCAGGCAATCCTTGGAATTAGGAGGCTTCAGGTTCTTAACATTTTTCTTCTTGGGAAGTGGTTGCAAAGATATGCTACTAAGAGGATAGTTTTTAGAGGAGAGTCATCCAGTCCAAATATGGGTTTTTGTTGGGAGATTGGGCTACCACCCTTGTGATTATTGCGCCTGGTAGATATTTGTGGAAGGGTATTAGTAAAGTTTGAGATGTCTTCTCTAAGCACATTTTCTTTGAGGTTGATATGGGAGATCGAGATCACTTTTGGCTTGACGTGTGGCGTGGACAAGAGGTGCAACAGTTTACGTTGATATTTTTGCTTCAGTCGAGGATAATCGACCACGATGGCTGATTATGCTCAAAGGGTTATAGAATGCTTCTAGGAGAGAAGTGCAGGATTGGAAGATTGATTAGCTGCCGAACCTTTTGAATGTCTTATATGAGTTTAGAAGTATTGGCGATGGATGAAACTCAGTCACATGGAGAGGATGCCGAATTAAGAGGTTTAGTTAAATCTCTCTACAATCTTTTGTTGGGTAATATGGAGACGTCTTTTCCGTGGAGAAGTGTTTGGAAGGTGGGAGTTTCCTTTAAGGTTGCCTTCTTTGTTTGGTCAACCGTGCACGGGAAGATTTTTACTATTGGAAATAAGATGAGAAGAGGTCACGTTTTGACTAGTGGGTATTGTATGTGTAGAAAGAATGGTGAATCAGTCTCTCATCTCTTGACTCATTGCTTGTTGGTGTTGATTGGGATTTTGGGGAGCATGTTTCTAATGTTTTGTTGGCAGAAATAGGAAGAACGTGTGGCTTCTAGTTCCTTTGAAGGGGTTGAATTGCTAGCATATAGATTGAAAGGTCAAGTATCATGGGTGGATGATAGTATGCGCTAGATTTTTTGGAATATTTGTCTTAGTTTTTGTTTTGATTCTTTTGTGGAGATTTTTGTTGTTTCCTCCTTATTGGGGGAGCAGCTTCGTCTTTTTGTAAAATATTCTATCTTTTTCACGGTTGATATTACCTTAATGTCCTTTTATGAAAATTATAAGAAAAGATGGACCTTTGTTATGTTCTCTAGTATCTGTGGAAAGATGAAAGAGAAATTGCAGCTCTAATTCCGAAATATGGAATTGTAGCCAGGGGGAAAAGGTATTCCAAAAAGAAGATAGCTGTAAGAGTGAATGAAAAGTTGTGTTTTCATCTGATTAAGATTGTACATCCACTCGTAAGAAGTTCCATGGAAAGGCAACTTTAGCTTACATGGGAGATGCGGGTTGAGGGCCTTGAGGCTTATCTTGACCATTTTGAAACTAGTGTCATTTAAGAAATAGAATTGCTGCAAAAATTAGTGAATCATCTAAAATGTCTTCTCATCTAGACCTACGAGGATCAACAATAAGCAAATGTCCTAATCCACTGGCAAACACTATTAGGGCCCGATTGGCAACTAACTTAGAAGTTAGCTTTTTTACTTTTTTGCGTTTTTAGCCAAAAAGCTAAATTAGGTTCAAAGTAGGTTGTTTGGCAACTTAGCTTTTAAGTTAATTTTTTTTGAAGTTGGTTGCTTGGGTAAAAAGCTAGTTTTTCTGTTTTTTTATTCAAAGTGGACAATTTTATCCTTCTATATATTTGATATTAACAATTATATGTAGTTGGTAGTGATAGTAAATAAGTTATGAACAAGAAGTATTATTGTATTTTAAAAGTGGTGGGAGTTTGAATAGAATATTCTAGGAGTTTGTGTTTTAATTTGACTTTTTGACTTTTTAGCTTTTTTGCGTTTTTGCCAAACGAGCAACCTTGGCTTTTTGGCGTTTTTAGGCAAAAAGCCAAAAAGCCAGGGTTGCCATTCAGGGCCTTAGAAAGGCGATATGATAGAATCCCAGTCCTCAAACTTGGTGAAAAAATAACTTAGTATATTTCGATATTATTCGATTGGATAACAATTGGGATATCAAGATTATGAGAACCAGTAGAATTGCAAAAGTACTTGAGTTTTGAGCTAACAAAATTGGAAAATACAGCAAGACTACAAAAATCTACGAGCCCAGTGCATAATGTTGTCCATTTTCATTCACAATTACAAGCTAAAACCCTTATTTACTTATTTTAAAAAGCTCCATGAAAACAACAACATGGGGAACAGATCCAACAAATTACCATTGTTGGAACCAACAGTAGCCATGCGGGCGAGAGTGTTGCCATTGTTAAAGAAACTGAGTGTGAGAATATGTATCCATTATTGGTACCTAGCTATCGATCTACGAGGAATTATTTCGCAACATAGAGTGGAAACATTCACAATCATATCATATAAGATTATAATAATGTTGAGCCTTTTGTAGGCAGGCCTTAAAAGAGTGCCACATGTGTAAATTCATTCTTCGGTTAATAATTAAAATGCATTTTTATGAACAATCGCCTAATTTAATTAAAAAGTGGCCTAATTTAATTAAAAAGTGTAAATAAAATAATTACACCCCCCTACTTGAATCAATAATAAATTACTGTTTGCCTTCACTACTTTCCTTGTGCAAACAATTTTTTTTTCTCTTTGAATCATTTTTTAAAAAATTTTGGTTATGTACTTTGTACTTTCTTTCATTATTTTTATGCATAAAAAATGTTATAAACAAGGAGGTAGGACAAGAAGTCCGAATTTAGTCCATATTTTGATATTGAAATATGTATTTGCTCAAAGAGTTAAGGACAACTCTATGTTGTAGAATTTCAGAACAATTCAATGATTAATCTTGCCTCCGTATAAATGTTTGAAAGACTCATATTCTAAGAGTTAATCTTATTTTTTTGCTTCTCTGGATGTGTTCTTGGCTACTCTAGCTTTGGAAACGTTTTGCAAGTTGCAACTTTCTTCTGAACTACTATGGGTTTTTAAATTTTTCATAAGTTGCAATTACTATACTCAACAGTTGAGATTTTGCTGTAATATTTTGAATCAAAATCTGTATTATGATTTGAAGAGTCCTAATTGTTTCTGGTTTCCTTCCAGGACCATGTTTAGAAAATGGAACAATGTCAGCATCTAAAAGAAAGTTTGATGATAAGATAGAAGCCTCTTCTGCCAAAATGTATTTTCATTACTATGGACAGTTGCTACATCAGCAAAATATGCTACAGGATTATGTGAGGACAGGTTATTCTACCAATCTTTAATTTGTTTCTGCCTTTTTATCTTGTTTTAGGTGTTCACCTTCTGCCTTTGTCTTTAAAACTTCTTTTTAAAGACCTATGTACCATTTTATGGTAAAATGCTTTGTATTTTGACAAGCTTTTTTGCTTGTTCTCAAAATTGCAAAGAGATGGGTCCATACTGATCATTCATAGATTGCAGTGTGCATATGTGTGTGACAATGTGACATTGTGAGCATGCTTGTTTCAGGAACATATTATGCTGCAGTCATTGAGAACCGTGCAGATTTTGTTGGTCGTGTGGTTGTGGATGTTGGTGCTGGTAGCGGTATTCTGTCCTTATTTGCTGCTCAGGTTGCCTCAGCTTTTTCTTGCATGGAAATATAATGCCGAAATATATGTATTTGTGCTTCAATCTTGTAGAAGAATATCCCATCTCCATCCTCCCCACTTTCTCTCTATCTCTCCATCTTTCTTCTATCAGGCTGGTGCCAAGCATGTTTATGCGGTGGAAGCATCTGAAATGGCAGAATATGCCCGTAAACTTATTGCTGGGAATCCATTTCTTGGTCAAAGAATTACGGTTAGATTTTCTGTTCCCGTAAATTTCAGTGTAAAAGTTACTGTAGTTGTGTAATGTTTAGCCTTTTTTGAATGAAAAGTTTTCATCTATATATAGGTCGTCAAGGGTAAAATTGAAGAAGTTGAATTGCCTGAGAAAGCAGATATTCTGATCTCTGAACCAATGGGTAAGCTTATTATGTACTATGTTCTGGTCATTCTCATTGAATATGCCATTTCCTTTGATATTAAACATATACAGACATGCTTTTATTTTTGGTTATATGTAGCTACCATCAAGGTGATATGATATTGTGTGAGTTATTTTTACCCCCTTTCCTGGTTAAGTGATACAGACAATATTTGCGACATTAAAGGATTAGAAAATAAATCCTTGGAAACAAATTACAATAAGGGAACTTTGGAAAGATATGTAAGTGCAAAATAAAAGCCTAAAAACTGTCTTATTATGGTATTTTAGAATGGCAATTGTCCATCCTCGTGGTAAGATGGTATCATAATATGCCTGTATGGGATAGGAAAAATCCATAATTTATGTAATATCCATACAAATGGTCACACTTTGTAAGTTAATAACTAATACGTCTGGTCTTTCATTTGCTTCGTGAGAGTTTTAAATAGCGGTAGCAATTGTTGTAATAGTAGCGATTGTTAGAATATGAGACAGAATAATGGAAGTGTGTAATTCATTGAGGGGCACATGTTATTTTATATTAAAACGTGAGGGACTACAATAAATACTGTGGGTATACCCATAGGATAACATAGTTAATACATAATATGTTAACACCCTCATGTTGGAGTATAGATATCAATCATGCCCAACTTGTTATAGATGTATTGAACGCGGGATCCAGGTAAAGTTTTAGTGAATAAATCAGCAAGCTGCTCACCAGATCGAATAAAACCAAAGTTGATGGTACATTTCTTGTACTCGTGCTTGATGATATGACAGTCAATCTTAATATGTTTTGTTCGCTCATGAAACATTGGATTGGTAGCAATATAAACAGCAGATTTATTGTCACACTCCAACTTGGTAGGGCCGTTAGGTGGTTTTTCGAACTCAGTGAGAATCTGTCGAACCCACATAATTTCTGATGTTACCAATGCCACGGATCTATATTCTGCCTCAACACTTGACCTCGACACCACATCTTGCATCTTATTTTTCCACGATACTAGGTTCCCACCAACAAAAACTGAGAATCCGGATGCGGATTTCCTATCAATTGGACATCTTGCCCAGTCCGCATCCGAATAGCTCTCGATTCGAAAGTGACCCCAATCATCGAACTGTAGGCCCTTCGCAGGATTAGAATGGAGGTATCGTAGGATAAGGGGCCACTGCATTCCAATGCGGGACTCGAGGATCTGTCATGAATTGACTCACTACACTTACTGGATACGTCTGATCTGGTTATCGTGGTCAGATAATTGAATTTACCTACTATCCGACGATATCTCTCGGGGTGAGGAAAAACATCACTGTCCCCTGGAAGAAGTTTCACACTCAGATCCATGGGCGATTCCACACTCTTTGCATTCAGAAGACCCGCGTCCTGCAAAATGTCAACCACGTATTTTTTTTGGAAAATAAATATTCCACGCTTTCCTCTAGCCACCTCGATCCCCAGAAAGTACCGCAAGCGCCCATGATCTTTAATTTGGAATTTGTTTGCAGAAAGGCCTTCAGATCACTAATACCAGTTCTGTCATCGCCAGTGATAATAATATCAGCAACATAGACAACCAGAAGAATACACCCTGAAGAGGCCCTACGAGAGAACACTGTGTGATCTTTTCCTGACTGTCGCAGTTCAAACTGTTACACCACCAGGCTAAACCAGCCAAACTAGGCTCGGGGAGATTGTCTCAAGCCATATAGAGAAAGGCAGAGGCAACAGACCATATCAGACCTCCCACGAGCAACAAAACCAGGAGGTTGGTCTATATAAACTTCCTTTTGAACATCGCCATGGAAAAAAGCATTCTTGACATCTAACTGATGAAGCGACCAGTCTCGAGCCGCGGTGAGAGAAAAAGACGAATAGAATTCATCTTGGAAACCTGAGAGAAGGTCTCAAAATTGTCAACTTTATAGGTTTGGGCATACCATTTTTCAACAAGCTGAGTCTTCAGACAAGCCAAAGAACCATCAAGATTAACCTTAACTGTGTAGACCTACTTACAGCCAACCACTTCCTTCCCTGATGGAAGAGGAACAAGTTCCTAAGTGGCATTATTATCAAGGATAGCCATTTCTTCCAACATAGCACCGCGCCAACTTGGATGGGATAGAGCCTCTGGAACACTATGAGGCACATCAGTAGTATCTACATTGGAAATAACAGCACGTAACAACCCAGACAAGGCCGGATAGGAGCCAACATAAAGCAGGTGATCCCGACAACGGTGATGGGGTCGACAAACAGCAATAGGAGGCTCGGTGGGGCAGAAAGATTAACCAACGAGAGAACTGACCCAACATGAGTCGGATCAGGCGAGGGTGGTGCGACAAGAGGTGGCACTGGGAGTGGAGGAGTGATAGCAGGAGCTTTAGTATAGACACGATAGACAAGAAGGTCATCAGACGGTGGAGAGTGAGGGGGATTCACGACCCGGAGAATAAACAAGAGGGGACGCAACGTAGAAGGGAGTGGACTCAAGGAAGGTAACGTCCCGAGACACAACAATTCAGCGTAACTCTGGATAGTAGCACTGATACCTCTTCTGGGAGTGGAGAAAACCAAGAAAGACACATTTCAAGGCACGAGCATCGAGCTTGGTCACCTGCAATCGGGTGTCACGCACATAGCACACACAACCAAAGATTTTTAGGGGTAGGGAGTGCACAGGCGAAGTAGGAACCAAAATCGACAGCAGGGAAACACCCATAACACATTGGAAGGCATGCGGTTAATAAGATAAAATGCCGTGAGAACGGCCTTGGTCCAAAAATGATGTGGGGCATACATATGGAACAGAAGAGCGCAGGCAGTTTCCAAAAGATGTCTATTCTTGCGTTTCGCCACATCATTCTGTTCGGGAGTTTGGGGACATGACGTCTGATGAGAAATGCCATAATCAACCATAAACTTCCTCATAGCAGTAGACATATACTCTCCCCCATTGTCACTACGTAACACCCGAACACGTGCCAAATTAATGTTTCACTCATACAAAAGGAAGTAAACACAGAAAACACTTTGGACTTATTCTTCATTAAATAAAGGAAAGTTGTACGAGAGTAATCATCAACAAAACTCACATAATAACGAAATCCAAACATAGAGGTGACCGGACTAGGTCTCTCATACATCAGAATGAACTAAATGAAACGGAGCAAAAGCTCTTTTAGTGACGCGAGATGGAAAAGGCATATGCAAGTGCTTGGCAAAGCGACACGACTCACACTCAATAGAAGACACAGAACTCAAACTAGGACAAAGAACTTTAAGGCTCGACAAACCAGGATGCTCAAGACGAAAATGGACATCAAGAGTTGAAGAAGACAAAGCAAAATATGCCTGAGCAGGAACGGTAACCAACAGGTACAACCCTCTCGAGACCCATTCTCTACTGATAGTCCTCGTCGTAAGATTCTGAAAAATACAATGATCAGGGAAGAATGCCACTAAAAAGTCTAAAGCAGTAGTAATCTGATTAATAGATAGCAGATTAAATGGATTATTAGGGGTATGCAGGACACTATGTAAAGGAAGATTAGGATTATGCGTCGTGACACCACAACCCTCAACTGCTAAAGATGATCCATTGGCAACCAAAACCCCAGCGTGGCCAGGAGTCAACTAATAAT
>JAOTRH010007010.1:7043-23613 GCA_034768845.1 Heliamphora exappendiculata
TTATCATCACCCATCTCGGGTTAACTCTGGTCATCCCAAGTGACTACGAATTCTTTCTATTTTTTTCTAAGAAAGTTCGGACATTCTTTAACCATATGTTCATATCTTTTGCATTCATAGTATTGAATTTCAAAAATTTGGTCTTTCGACTCCTTTTTGATAAAATTGGACGTATTTTTAATTTTTATTTCCCATGTCTCTTTTGAGATTTTTTCTCTTGATTTGCTTTTTATTCTTTAAAAATATTTTAATTTTTCCACAAAGATAGCCATCATCTCATAATCTAAATCGTCATCAAAGTGACTTGTAGAACCTTGAGCAGAAGAAAACGCCAAATTTTTTGAAGCTTTTTTATTTTAAAATTTTAGCTCATAAATTTGCAGGTTTCTAACTAAATTTTCAACAGTAATAGAGTTAATGCCTTCACTCTCCTCTATTATTATGACTTTTGGTTGGAATTATTCGGGTAAAGATTTAATAATTTTTTAAACTATTTTAGAAGAGGGTATTTTTTCTCCGAGATTAAAAGAAACATTCACAATATCACTTAAGTTTGTGTACAAATCGTCAAAACTTTCATTTTCTTTCATACGTAACGTTTCAAAATTTGCTGTGGACGTTAAAGTTTTGAGATTTTTACAGTATCAGCTTCTTCATGAGTGACTTATAGTATGTCCCATGCTTCTTTAGCCAAGTCATACGTACTTATTCTACGAAACTCATCTTGTATGACTCTGCTAAAGATAGCATTATGACTTGCTATTCAAGTCTGTATCCTCAATATTGGCTCTGTCCCATCTAACCATTAGCTTTAGGGACGGTTTCTCTGTCAACAATAATGATGAGATGCTTGTAACCCTCAACTACGAAAAGTCAAACTCATTCGTCAATAGATTTTAGAAAGCTCTCATCATAACTTTCTAAAAGGGGTAGTTTGAGCCGTGAGGGAGGGGTTTACTGGTCGAGACGCCTTATTTAAGAAAATCTATTTTTACAAATCAATCAAGGATCACACTAATAAAAAAAAATTTAAAAAAAATTACGTAATTACGTGACCCACATAAAACAGCGATTTTTACGTGAAAAATTCCAATTCAGGTAAAAATCACGAGGCCAATCCAGGTCCAAAAAAGATCAAGCCCTATAACAAAGTCGTTAGTTACAAGAGAATCTTACAAACACCTGTTGAATCCATAGTTTACGAATATAAGACTACTTCTGCCAAATTCAAGTACACCAACTCCGTACTTAACTGTCGCTAGAATTTACCACCGGACTTCAACTCTAACAGAATATACTACCAGAATTCGACCTCTTGAAAATCTACTCAAGAGGCTCTCCAAACTTAATAGGAACGTTGAAGGTTTGATTGGCATGATGAAGTTCTTGAATACACGAAAGCTAAAAAATCATCAAGTAAGTTGACTGACTTTGGAGATTTATTATCAATTGAATAGGCACCTTGGCGATTAGGGTTTGTGATATAAAGAAGAGGCCCACCACACATAAAACCCTAGCAGCCTTTATATAGGCATCCCACATAACCCTAGTTTACAACAGCAATTAATTGGCAGTTCACGCTGTGGACCACTCGAATGGTCTTTTGATCACTCGATCGGTCAAAACCTACTAATAGTATGTTTTCTCATTCAGTACATAACAATGCAGACTTGTGCAAAAATCGATAGTAGCACATGACCGCTCGATAGATCGCTTGATCGGTCTGTTGAGCAGTTGTGAGTATATTGCAGTTTTCTTGATGTTTTGACTCAGTTTCTAGTTACACTGCAAAATACACACATACCTTCAAAAGATCAAGTGTCAAATATTCAAGAATAATATATAAATAATTTATCGCATATTTGCCACAATATAATCAAATAAAATAAAGAAATAAAATTCTTAACACATTTCTATGTTCTCTCCCCCCTCCCCGAGTATTGCTCCTCTCTTGGAAGCAGATGCTGTGGAGGTTGTTTTTGAAACACTATAGCCTTCTAGTTATTATTCCTTTCTATCTTTCCTACTAATCAAAAAAAAAATCAAAAACTAACTATGCCAAATGGGACCTTATCATATATTGAGTGGTTTATCAAGTTGATGTAACCATAGATATTTAGGCTTCCAACTCATCCACGAGAAGCCAAGAGATATTGCTTCAATCCAACATAAGCCAAGAGATATTGCTTCAATCCAACTGTTGATGTAAGCATCCTTGTCTACCTCTTCAATGAGAAGAGGGATTAATTTGCTGGTGCTGCTTGGGCTTGTTTCATCACCATTTACAAAAAGAAAATGACATTTTCCATATATATATATATATATATATAGAGAGAGAGAGAGAGAGAGAGATAGAGAGAGAGAGAGAGAATATTTAATCACAATAAATGAGGCTATAACAGCAATATTTTTAAAATAATAAACTATGATCCTGCTTGGGCTAAATATTTTCAGAGATTTTTGCTTATTTTTGTTTTTTTTATTTTTTTTATTAAATATTTTTACTTTTTTGAATAAGTTTGGTGAGATGAATCAAATAAGTTAAAAAGTGAAATGAAAAGATAAAAAAAGTCAAGTGGTACTAGCTAATTCAAGTGACAAAAAGCTTGGATACTCCACTTATCACCCAAGGGTTAAACCTTGGGGCTCCTTTCCCCTTTAATTAGCAAAAGAAAAAAAAATAAAAGAAAATTTACTAAAGATGAAAATAAATAATATTAAATTTGATTTATTGTTTTAGTATGGTTTATTTTTTGTCTTTTTTAAATTTTTTTTATACTTTGATCAAAAAAATTTACTTTTTTAGTTTGTTTCGATGAGAGAACTCGAAAAATATAATAATTTAATTAAACAATGTAAAAATTTCACAAAAGTCGAATTTATAGAAAAAGTAGGTTGTTTTAGTTAAAGTAGAAAAAATGATGAAAAATGTTATAAAAGCCTTATAGTGTCTTTTTCATCTTATCTAATTTTTAAAAAATATATATTATTAAAACATTTTACAGTCAACTTTACACGTTTAGAATAATAACATTGTCTTCCCTTGATGTTTGAATTCGCATTACTAATCTACCCACATCTTTAGATTTCCGTTAATTAGCTCATTCTTCCGTTAATCAATTCTTGTACTGAAAAATAAAATGTCAATTTTGCCCCTCAAACCCCACTCTTTGCATTGTCATTCCCTTAGAACGTAAACAAGTTTCTGCCTTAGCTTGTTTATTTCTTATTTCTATATTCACAAGAATGACCAGATACAAAAGAAAAGAATAGGCATAAATAGTTAGAATTAAAATAGGATAAATGACAGTGACCTCTCCCCTCCTGAGATTTAATAAAATATCAACCACCACCTATGTAATTTCTAAAATATCATTAATCTCTTTTCTGGCTTAGATTTTGCATCAAATTAGTTCAATCATTAAATTTTTGCTCAGTTGTGCCTTATTTGACGTGTTTTTTAAATAAATTGTTATGATCCAATCCGTTCATTATGTAGAACTCGTCAAGTTTGTTTAGCACATAAAAATTCAAATTCATCTGATACCTGTAACTAAGTGATTGAGTAGCATTTGCTTAATAATATTTTTTTAAATTATAATTTTTATTTATTTATTTATTAGGAGATTATTCAATCACTAAGTTATAGATATCAGATGATTCTAAATTTTTACATACTAAACAAACTCGACGAGTTATACATAATGAACGGATTGGATTATAAAAATTTATTCGAAAAACGCACTAAACAAGGCACAGCTGAGCAAAAATTTAACAATTAGACTAATTTGATGCAAAACCTACACCAAATTGGAGGTTAATGACATTTCAAAAATTACAGAAATGGTGGTTGATGTTTTATTAAATCTCATGAGAAGTTACTGTAATTTACCTATTAAAATATATAGCAACACTAAAGACAATCAAATATATATGTGTTATGATGTACAAATATGAACATGCCACAAAGGCAATACGATTTAACATAAACTAATGCAATTATGAATATTGCTAATTCTTTTCAATCCTTTTAAAATTTATCAGATTTCCTCGAATACATTATGGAAATTGGGTTGCAAGAAATGTGATATTATTATGCAAATAATTACCTTTTCATGGATAACGGCGTAAAATTTCATCATTAGAAAGATATAAATCAATCGTAAAACTTATTACTTTTATTCATTTAATTATTATTAATATCCGTGCATAGAATCACCAAACAATGAAAAGAAAAATAGAGCATAGTATCAGCAAAGATTGATAGCACAATTCTATAATAATTTCTATTGATGTTGGGAGATGGTCCAATATCAATTGGATGCACAGAATTAGAAATAAAATAGAAAAATGAATCATGCTTAAACTAAACCAAGATTGGATTTAATAAATACATTTTATTCCAATCAAAACCAAAAATAAACCAAGAAATTATAAAAGTGAGAGAAAACGATGTGAGTTTTTTTACTGTCAATTAGTTGGTCTAAATCGTTGGAGTGTTTGGCCATTGAGCGAAGCATTCTGGGGGTATTATGAATGGATTCTCCTAAAAAGCATTTTAGAAGCATTCATGGATATTTTGGTCTTTTGAATTTTCACTATTATGATGACCGTTTTCCATCACATTAATCATAAGTGCTCAAACCAAATATCATGGTTAAATTAGTCTCTTATCAAATGCTGTTAACCGCACTGAATAATAAAGGTGTTAATGTAATTTCTCTTAAAGTGTGGTGTCGACCGTATTTGACCCAAAATTCAAGGAAGATTAGTGCAATTTACCCTAATATTTAGCTAAGAGCTTATAAACCCTTCTTTTAGCTTTCGTTTGGATTGAGGAGAAGAAGAGTGAAGAGTGAGGGCGGACAAAATACTCTGAGCCTAAAGGCCCACCCCAATTAAGCGGAATCAAAGCCCCACGAGGGAGGCCAACCCAAAATAGGCTAGTCTAAGGCTCAAAGGAGCCCGGACCACCCTTTGTGCGGGCTATACGAGTTCGGCCCACCCCATGAAGGGGTAGCCCGGACCAATGAAGCCCATGTCGACCACGGAAAGAGGATAACCCTATAAGTTTCCATCGTTGGCACAATTTGATCATATCTACAGGATGGAAACAAATCATATCTACATAATAGAAACAAATCATATCCACGGGATGGATGGAAACAAATCACATCAGGATAGAAAACAGTTCCTAACTAATAGGAGGTAGAATCTTAAGAGGATTCAGCCTCTATTAGTTCTAACCCCTATATAAAGAGAGGCGCTCCCAAACCACCAGGTACGCAATTCTTAGCCGAAGCTCTTGCCTAGAAACCTCTTAAGAGAAATATCTAACTTGAGCATCGGAGTGCCCCCCGGTCACACCCGGCCGGTAGGTACTAACGGTGTTCTCGGTGGTTATCAGAGTTCGGCGACGGAGCAAAGAGCATCCAGTGAGTTCGGCAACGAGGAGTCTAGCCCATATTCTGTTCGGGATCATCATTATTGGGCCAGTTTACCTGGTCCTGATTGTGCCGAGCAAGCCTAAACCAGTTTGCACCGCACACAATTTGGCTCCGTCTGTGGGAACGACGATCTCAAGCCAACAAAATCATGAGCCAGACTCCAACGGGATTCACTAGAAGCCGTACCAGGGGATATCCCCCAAAGATCCATCCTTGTCATCCCAAAAAGGCCGAGGGCCCCTAGAATCCCCTCAGAAGTACGAAGACGAAGGGAAGATGCCTCTCATAATGGGAGGCAGTTGTGCTACTCAACTACAAGTTCCAGAGGAGAAAGACTTTCTCCCCCATCTTTGAGAAACAGAGGGAGACTGGAAGAAAGACTGGCTAGGCGAGATAGGATCATCAACAATCTAGAAGAGAGAATGGAGCAACATGACAGGGAGATTGATGAACTTAGGCGACTAATCCAGGGGCAGGGGGCCCGAAGGGAGCTGCGTGTAAGACAAAGAGAAAGTCCTAAACTAGAGGAGATCGAGCGTAGTCCGGAGTCCTACAGCCTGAGTCACCCTCAGAAGCGGAGGCACAAAGAATCTGAGGTAAGCCTAAGGAGTTCGAAGACCGTCAAAACGGAATCAGTTCGGCTAAGACATGAAAGGGTTACTCGGGCTGAACTGGATCCAAACCAAGATCTACGACTCTGGTTGGAAAAGAGGATGGATTCTCGATTGCAGCATGGCAGTGGCCGAATAGCCCAGGACGTGGCAAGGAGGGCCCTTGAACAGATTTCGGTGTCACCGTTGGCCGAAGTCATAGAGAATGCCGATCCACCTCGCAAGTTCTCTCCACCAAAGTTCGAGATGTATGCTGGGAAGATAGATCCAGTAAGCCATGTTCGGCAATACAGACACGCAATAGCGCTCTAGAGTGGGAATGATGCCCTCCTTTGTCGCATGTTCGCATCTAGCCTGGGGGAGACAGCCCTCAGCTGGTTTCACAAGTTGCAGCCCCGTTCCATAATAAGTTGGCAGCAATTGGCTAAGTCCTTCACTGCTCGGTTCATAACCAACAGTAGACAACCGAGGAGTTTTGACACGTTACTGGCCCTACGAAAGAGTGATGGAGAGACAATTCAGGAGTACACCTGGCGATACTGGGAGATCTACAATGAGATTGAGGACTGCACCGAGCAATTTGCTGTAGCGTCCTTCAAGATTGGGTTGCCTCCCCATAGTCGTTTGAGACAATCCCTCACCAAGAAGGCAATCTCCACCATGTCCAAACTGATGGTAAAGATAGAGCAGCATGCAAAGGTGGAGGAAGACATAAGCCAGGCCGAACAAAGTGTGGCCTCAGTAAAATAACCAGAGAAGAGGGACAAAGGCCGAAAAGACCAAAAGTTCAAGAAGCCATCCTAGGAGAAGAGGGAGTCGGTGGCTTACCAAGCCGTACAAACGATATTCAAGGAACCCCTGTATAAGCTCCTAGACCAGATTAAGGACAATCCCTATTTCCAATGGCCCCCGAAGTTGATGGGAGATCTGAACCGGCGTGATCAGAAGAAGAAGTGTCACTATCACCGAGATCATGGCCACCTAACTGGGGAATGCAGAACCTTCAAGAGACACTTGGAGGACTTGGTGCAAGCTGAGCATTTACTTGAATTTATTGACGCCGAGAAGACTGCTCGGGAAGGGAGGAGCCGTGAACAAGACCAGAGGGCCGAACATGGAAATCCTCCACTTGGCGTGGTAAAGATGATCCATAGCACGGCTGAGCCGATCACCCGATTAGTAGTTCGACACCATGCCAGGACTATTGCACATGCCATGAAGGTGGATGAGGGCAAGAGAAGGAGGATAGAAGGAGAATCCATCCAAGGCCCCAAGGAGATCAGCTTCTCGACGGAAGACCTTGAAGGGATACGTCGACCCCACAATGATGGCTTGGTACTAACACTGCGCATTGGCAACTATGGCGTGATGCGGGTGCTGGTAGACCAAGGGAGCTTAGTGGACATCATGTACTAGAGCTTATTCCAGAAGTTGGGACTGAAAGACTCAGTGCTCAAAAGTTGCGTAACACCTCTTATCGGTATCGGCACTGACCTAGTATGGCCAGTTGGAAGGATTACAGTACCAGTAAAGACAGGCCTCGTAACGATAAGTACTGAATTCTGTGTTGTTAACCAACCATCTACCTATAATGCTATTGTAGAAAGAACGTGGATTCATAGCCTGGGAGCAGTACCCTCAACCTACCACCAATTCCTAAAGTTCCAAATTGGCAAAGAGATTGTTGAAATCAAGGGAGATCAACACATAGCGAGGCAGTGTTTCCTAGCAACAATGAGAAGCCTCGAAAGATATCCATAAGTAAAAACTATTGAGGTAGAGGAAGGCCCAACGATCCTTGACTATAGCTGAACAGCCGAAGAGAAAGTAGTGGAGGACCTAAAGAGAGTCATCATCAGTCTGGAGGACCCAGATCAATTCTTCTTGCTTGGAACAAGCATGGCCGAACAAGAGCAAATCGAGTTGGTTGATTTGTTGAAGGAGAACAAAGAGGTCTTTGCCTAGACACCATACGAGATGCCAGGAATAGACCTCGACGTGATCAGCCACCGATTGAATGTGGATCCCCAGAGAAAGCCAGTAATACAGAAGCCCAGAAAGACAGTACCACACCATGCAGACGCTATGGTTGAGGAAGTTCATAAATTAAAGGAAACCGGGGCCATCAAGAAAATCCACTACCCAACCTGGTTGGCAAACACCGTGGTGGTCAAGAAGAAGGATGGGAAGTGGTGAGTTTATGTTGATTTCACCGATCTCAATAAGGCATGCCCCAAAGATTGTTTTCCTCTACCCCGAATAGGACAACTTGTTAATTCAACGACGGGACATGAAAGGATGAGCTTCCTGGATGCATACAGAGGGTACCACCAGATCGCCATGCACCCACCGGACATGAAAAGGACGGTGTTCATTACCCCTCGAGGAATCTACTGCTACAAGGTGATGCCGTTTGGACTGAAGAACGCTGGTGCCACTTACAAAAGGCTAGCAACGAAGATGTTCGGTGACCTAATCGGCAAAACCATGGAGGTCTACATAGATGACATGGTCGTTAAGACTAAGCACCCGAACAAACACCTCGAGGATCTAAGAAGGACATTCAAAATCCTCAAGGCTTACAAGTTAAGGCTTAACGCCTCAAACTATCCCCTCGGGGTCAGTTCGGGGAAATTCCTAGGTTTCCTTGTCACCCACAGAGGAATAGAGGAAAATCCCGAATAAATTTCAGCCATCAAGAACTTGAAAGGCCCACAGAATTTGAAGGAAGTTCAGAAGCTTACGGGTATAGCTGCAGTACTCAACCGCTTCATTAGCTGAGCATCTGACCGGTGCTACCCTTTCTTCAAAGCAATGAAGAGGGCTAACCAATTCAAGTGGGTTGAAGAAAGTGAGGGAGCCCTAGCCGAACTGAAGCAGAACCTCTCATCTCCCCCACTATTAACAGTGCCGAACAGTGGAGAAATGCTATTCTTGTACCTTGCAATATCTAGCTGAGTTGTCAATGCGGTCCTCCTAAAGGTAGAAGATAAGGTCCAAAAGCTAATCTATTATGTGAGTAAGGTCCTTCTTGACCCAGAGACAAGATACCTGCCATTGGAGATACTTGCACTGGCCTTGGTTGTCGCCTCTCGCAAACTCATCCACTACTTTAGAACTCATCCGATCAAGGTAATTACCGAACACCCTCTTCAAGCATTACTACGTAAGGCAGACTTTTCAGGAAGAATTGCGAAATGGGCCGTGGAGCTGGGGGAGCACGACATCACCTTCTGCCCAAGAACGACCATAAAAGGCCAAGTCTTAGCGGACTTTATAGCCGAATTTAGCATGGAGGATTGTTCGGCGGACACTAGGGGCGAGCCACCAAGCCAGCAAATGCAGACTCATGGGACACTTAGAGGCTGTACGTGGATGGCTCGTCATGTCACAAAGGAGCAGGCGCTGGGATTGTGCTGTACAGCCCAGAAGGAACCCTCATTGAGAAAGCAGTTTGTCTTGACTTCCTGGCTACTAACAATGAAACCGAGTACAAGGCGCTCCTAGCTGGACTTCAAAACGTCATTGAGTTGAAAGCAGAAAAGGTCAAAGTATTTTGTGATTCACAGTTGGTAGTAAATCAATTCAAGGGAGAATACCTAGCCAGAGATGACAGAATGAAGGCGTACGTTCAGTTAGCACAACAACGGGACACGACGCTTCACAAACCACGTCACATGCATATAAAACTCTAGGTTTTAAAGCATAAACCACGTTACACATAACGATATTACCTTATATGATCCACTTACATATTCCGTACATAATAAATAGAGTTATAAATGTACAAGCCAATTATAAAAGCACAAAGCCACATATAACTTTACATCATGACGCCACCCGCCATATGACCTAACACGACATCACATGCCACACACCGTTATTCGATACCCGAACGACCCATCCACAAACCAGGACCCGTCCACACACTGGACAACCAACGATACAGAAAACTAAATTCAAAACCTAACCCGGAGGCCAACACAGCCCAAGCGCTCGAGCGCTCAACCATTGCTCGAGCAGTCCCCAACCGACAAAACACACTGCCACAACCCCGCTTGAGCGCACAACCACCGTTCGAGCGCTCAACCACCGACCCAATACTCTACCACCACCCCGCTCGAGCGCTCAACCACCGTTTGAGCGGTCAACGCTGGGAGAAAACTCAAACCGAGAAACAAAACCAAACCCCCACACGCAACAATGCACGAACCACCACGCACACAACCGTGCACCAACACCCCGCATGAAATGACCAACACCCTCTCCATGACTTCAATTGACTGGACCCCATAATCTAATCAACTAAAATCACTAGAGAAGAGTAGTCGATTGAGCCCCAGAACCCAATCGACCGAGAGGCCACCACACGACTCCCAAAGCTAACACATAACCAACCGAACCCCAAAAAGAATCCACAGGTATTTGAATCGACTACTTTCTATATATTAATTAATTGAATACCATAGGATACCAATCAAAAATCAAAACCCAACCATCTCACATCAAACAACAACCTAGGGCCAACACACGCCCAACGCGGCCAACACGAAGCCCCACACACCCAACACGCGCCTTACACAACCCACGACGCACACACGCGCCCAACACAAACCCACGACGCATACAAGAACACCACAACGTCTCACGGAACACGGAATTAGGTCAAAAGTGCCAACAAGGATGAAAAACAACCTTTTTCCAAACATTCGGCCAAAATGGGTGAAAAATGATTTGAAAATCTTGACACACCTTCACTCTTTTGATCATAACTTTTTCTACAAAAAGTATTTTACGATGAGAGAGGTGTCATTGGACGGAGCTTCAATTTGAGTATAAGAATGACCTAATTCCGAGTCCAAACGAGGGAGAAAATATCAAAACAAAACGGCTCTACACAGCTAGTCCGCTCGAGCGAACATCGGGCGCTCGAGCGAGCTACTACCCGAGAATAACCCAGATTTTGTTGTTCTTGGTATTCTAAGCCTCCAAACACTCAAACACCCACTATGATGCTTCAAAACACACTTAAATTTACTGATTCTCATATATATAACACTCATGGGCATACACAAGCCCAAAACATCTAGAATCACCGAACGAAAAACCTCAAAACCCGATTTCATCCACCGAAATCAACACAAAACCCCTTTTGAAACCAAAAATTCAATTTTCTTGAAATAAAGTCATATCTACAACAATCTAACCGTTAAAAACACACACGATTATACGTAATACCCTTATAAGACATGAGAGTCTAGGATCCAACCTCAGTGAGTTAAAAACTCGATGCCTCGAACCACGGTCAAAACTGAGCTTCGTCGGAATCAAAATCTGACTGGATGGTTGCGTAACCCTCGATGCCGATACCAAGAATCCGTTGTCTGGTCGTCGAAAACCAAACCCCGGGCTCCCAAGAACTTAGAGAGAAGGCAGAGAGAAAATTGAGGAAACTTAAGAGTTAAGTTTTGAAAATATATTTTGAAAATATCTAACTCCAGCTATTTATAAGCCTCTAAAATTTTTTTTTTTTTAATTTTTTAAAATTCACGCCGCAACACCCTACTGCCCCGAGAACCTGCCCCGCATGAATATCTAACCCCGATCATGCATCTAAACTCGTAAAAACATGCAGCGATAAAAACACCAAACGCGCGTCGAAAAATGCCAAAAAAAAAGGGGTCAATGTCTCACATTTTTCCTTCACTTTTAAGTTTTTATCAACTGATATTACTGACAAAAACTCGGGGGGGCATACCCTGAGTACACAAGCACAGTAAGCTTCAGCAGCCTAAGTTCGATGTTTATCCGAACTAATTTTGCCCACGGTATGGATGTTAATCCCATACTTAGGAAGATTTAGCCTGAAATGGCTATGTTCGATGTTTATTTGAACTCATATAGCCCTCAGTATGGATCCCATACTGAGGAATATTAAGCCTAAAAATGCTAAGTTCAATGTTTATCCGAACTCATATAGCCCTCAATTTGGATGATAATCTCATACTTAGGAAGATTAAGCCTAAAAAGGCTAAGTTCGATGTTTATCCGAACTCATATAACCCTCAGTATGGAAGTCGATCCCATACTTAGGAAGATTTAGCCAAAAAAGGCTAATGTTTATCCGAACTCATGTAGTTCTCAGTATGGAAGTTGATCCCATACTTAGAAAGATTAAGCCTAAAATAGCTAAATTCGAAATTTATCCGAGTTAATTTACCCATCAGTATGGATGTTAATCTCATACTTAGGGTAAGTATGCCTAAAAAGGCTAAGTTTGATATTCATCAGAACTAATTTAGCCCTCATTACGGATGGTGATGGTCAAACAAGTGCTTGAAGTAGTTACTGAGAAAAAGTACCATTCATTAAAATAAAAAGGGGGCTGGAACCCCTTAAGCTACAAAATTAACATCCCTGAAGAGTCATACAATGACATGTAACAAAAAAGAAATACAAAGCCCTCATGGGGCAGCAAGGAAGTCCTCGGTGCTCTCAACTGGAGTCCCCACCTCTTCAACGACCACCGGAATAGCCGGATCTGCACGAGTTTGCGCCGCTTGCTCGGCTTCTACAGCAATAGCCACGGGCCCTCCAGATCCCTCTCCCTCTCCTTCCACGGTTTGCTTGCTTAGGAGAGGGACACTATGATATAAGGGGGAGGATACCTCAACCCCGGCGGCCTTAAGGGCGGCCTCCCAAGCAAAGTCAAAGATAATATCCTGAAGTCCTGGGATCTGGGCTTTGTAATCTTCGGTGGCCTCAGAAACTCCAGCCGCGTAAGCTTTGGAGGCCTCCTCCATGGACTTGTCCAGCTCGCCTTCGGTCTATCCAAGAAGGACCACGGTGTCGGCAAAGGAGTTCTCCTTCTCTTTTAAACGGCTCTTCAAGGCTGTTTCAAAAACCTCCAGCTCGAATAGCCGAGCATGAGCAGTATCGAGCAACTTGTCCATCGCCCGAATACTGCCCTCCATTTGAGACATCTTTTGAAGATATTGCTGGTTCTTTTCGCAGAGTTTTGCCAACTCAACCTCGCTCTCCTCCAGCCTCTCCATGACCACCACTAGACGTTAGAGGCCCTAAAAAAAATATGCGATGTGTGCGTCAGTACAAAGGCAGAAGACTTATAAGGAAACGAAGCAGATGGCCCCGAGGAATACCTAGATGGAGTGACGGATTGAAGTTTTCACCAAGTGTTCGTGGGGGAGCTTTCGTTCCTCCTTCACGTCGCCTGGAAAAAGTAGGGCCTTTGACATGCCGAAAGCGGTATCCGGGGACTTCGTTCGATCTTCCACGGTGATCAGCCGATCACCCTTCCTCAGCTCGGGAGTCCAGTGATCGGCTCCCCCGGATGGTTCTGCAACGGCCTTCCCATTGTCCTTCATTTCTCCCTCTTTCTTCTCCTTCTCCTTCTCCCTTTCTTTCCCTTCCCCCTTCTCCTTTGGTGGGGAGTCTCCAGCCTTCCTTAGCTTGTTCGGCGGTGGCAGCGACTTGGCCTTCGAAATCGGAGCAGCCTCCTCTATCAATTCAGAGGCAAGGTTGGCTGGTGTTGTAGGGACATGAGATACTTTCCTCTTTGAACCACCCAATGTGAGGAATTGGCTGAGGTCGGTGGCGACATCTTTCTTCTGGGCCATCTCTGCAATCTCTTTGAAAATCAAAAAATCAACAGAAGAAGAGGAAGACGAGGAGATAGAAATGGTATACCCCGGCGAGGATGGTCCGGGCTCAGCAATGCCGAGAAAGGGCTGAGCGACTGTGACCTGCCTCTCTGCTTTGGTGAATCGAAGGGCTATCGCCTCTGGAACCTCGGTTGGGTTTGAAGCGGTAGCAGTAATCCGAACTCCTGAAGTGTTCAGCCTGATAAAACTTCTGTAGGTCGGCACGTATTTCAGCAAGATGTGAGCCGCTCGATCTAAGCCTTTTTGCTCGAGAAGTCCTTGGTACTGCTAGACCTTACTCAAGTCCTCTATATGGACCCCAGGCAGAGGACCACGAGCACGGTTGTTGGCAATCTCGCCTGCAACAAGGAACCAAAAATGTTACAAAGCAAGACAAAGTAAGTGAGGCATTTAAGCAAACAAGTAGTGATGACACTACTAGGGCCACGGCTGTTCTTTAGAGGGACAGTGAAGATGTCGTGTTCTTCACCGGGACCGAACTCGAAGTTACCGGTCACATAGATGAAATTGTCATCCATGTCCTTGCCGAAGTCCGGTAGTTCGATCACGAGCTTTTCGGCTGCCCTTTTTACTTTGAGGTAATAAGAACCAGTCGAATGCTTAACCATGTTGTAGCAATACACGATATTCTAGATACCCAAATTGGTACCCATAATACGGTTTAGCTCAACCACCCCCAGGATCACTCTAAACAGGTTAGAGGACACTTGCATGGGGCTAACTCTGTAATGCCGGATAGTTCGACGAAGAAGAGGGTGGAGTGGGAACCAAACTCCCCCTTCCACAATAGCAACAAAAGGAAGGGGGAGCTTTTTCCAATCCCCTTCGCGAGAATCGCCAGGATTGGCAAAAGTTATTTCAACATCGTTCGAAATCTGGTATCGTTAACGAAAAGCTCGCATGGCCTCCAGCGTCGAAACCAATTTTCTCAGTTTGCCTATGTTTGGAGGAAAACATAAAGAAAACAAAAGGAAAATTGGGCAGAGCTTATCTCAAAGCAAAAAGGGGGAAGAACAAATCAGATGAGGCTTACGAAATCACCAAAGTACGAAGTTTTTGAAACGCCAATTTTTGGAAAAATGTCTCGTCGGAATCTAAATTGGGCTTCACTGTGAAAATCACAGAGAAAGTTCAAAAGCTTCAAGGTTCGCAAATGGCGAAAAGAGAGGAAATGGCAGCAAGACGGGAATTTATACCCGCTTCTTCAAAACGATAGGCGCATTTAATGCGCCGTACGTTCGAAATGACGCAGATAATCATTTAATGTCTGCCACCGCCTCCACGCGCCAGTCAAAACATGCCATGTCAACGACACAGGACTCGAGGCTAGCCGTCATCAGTAATGAGAGAAGCCCATGGGATCCGGGCAACCTAACCATATCCGAAGAATCGAATAAAGGTTGCCAAACAAGGAAGCACCATTTGGGACTCAATACCTAGCACGCTTCCCAAATAAGCACAGCCGAACATACACGGGGACTGTCAACCAAACATTGAAGCCCTAGCCCCTCACCGGGCAGACCAGCTGATCAAAGACCAGAGCTGGGGGCAGTTAAGGGCGGACAAAATACTCTGGCCCTAAAGGCCCACCCCAATTAAGCAGAATCAAAGCCCCACGAGGGAGGCCAACCCGAAACAGGCTGGTCTAAGGCTCAAAGGAGTCCAAACCACCATTTGTTCGGGCTATACGAGTTCGGCTCACCCCATGAAGGGGTAGCCCGGACCAATGAAGCCCATGTCGGCCACGGAAAGAGGATAACCCTGTAAGTTTTCATCCTTAGCACAATTTAATCATATCTACAGGATGAAAACAAATCATATCTACAAGATGGAAACAAGTCATATCCACGGGATGGATGGAAACAAATCACATTAGGATAGGAAACAGTTTCTAACTAATAGGAGGCAGAATCCTAAGATGATTCAGCCTCTATTAGTTCTGACCCCTATATAAAGAGAGTCACCCCCAAACCATCAGGTACACAATTATTAGCTCAAACTCTTGCCTAGAAACCTCTTAGAGAGATATCTAACTTGAGCGTCGGAGTGTCTCCCGGTCATACCCGATCGGTAAGCGTTAACGGTGTTCTCGGTGGTTGTAAGAGTTCGGCGGCGGAGTAAGGAGCATCCAGTGAATTCGGCAACGAAGAGTCCAGCTAATATTCTGTTCGGGGTCATCATTATTGAGCCAGTTTACCTGGTCCTGATTGTGCCGAACAAGTCCCAACCAATTTGTACAGCGCACAAAGAGAAATGTTAGTTATAAGAAAAGGTAAAAGAAATTGAAGAGAAATTATGTATATCTCTCCTCATTTTGTTTGGTTATTTAAGAGAAAAAATAAAATTACTGTTTCCTTTACCTTGTTTATTTTGATAATAATTAATAAAGAAAATAAAAGTATTTAATTTCAAATGACTATAACATGAAAAATACAAAATCATAGTACATTGTATTATGTTTGTAAATTTTTGCCATTTTATCGTAATTAAAAATTGGTGTCGTCATCTATTTTTCTTTAATAAATACTTGTTGTAATATCACCACAAATAATAATAACAATAATAATAATAATAATAATAATAATTCTGTTAGATATAGATGGAGAATTATTCAGATTCTTTTATATAATAATAAAAAAAGATAAATAAAGTAAAAAAAATAAGTGAGATAGATACTTTATTTAACTACATAATTAGAAAGAAACATATTTTTGCGTTTATCTTTTCTTTCGAAACTATACTCTTTTTTTGTCTTTTTATTATTATTTTTATTTTAAAATCTCATTATTATTGAACTCTCATAATCCGTAGTTAAAATATTTTATTTTTA